>OMLP01019158.1:0-10386 GCA_900302685.1 Spondyliosoma cantharus
CTGATGGAGGGCTGATGGGGGCTGATGGAGGGCTGATGGGGGCTGATGGAGGGCTGGTGGAGGGCTGATGGGGGCTGAAGCAGGGCTGATGGAGGGCTGATGGGGGCTGATGGAGGGCTGATGGGGGCTGATGGAGGGCTGGTGGAGGGCTCAGGACAGCAGCACTTGTGTCAGTGTTGTTCTCTGCGAGCTGCGCCATGAGATGATAATAATACGATGATTCTCCTTCCTGTCTTAGCTGATGAGAACTCTGCAGGACCTGTGGGTGCAGGAGCTCCCTACGTCATCAAAGTGGTAAGCCTGACCCACCTGAGCTGACATGATCTGGTTCAGGCACATCACAGGTGCACCGCCCTGAAACACAACACATCCACTTCCTGATACGAGTGCAGCCGGGCCCTGCAGCTTCAGTGTCATGCTGTTTACAGCAGTTTCTGTTGTGTTTGTAAGAAGTTGCCGGATCAGTTAAATTAGCCAGTTGGCATAAATGTGCAATAACAGCGAGTTAGCAGGACAAACAGAGTACTGCAAAGTTTCTACTTTGGCAAGATCAAGTGCAAGATCAAGTGCATACTTCGACTGGAGTGAGTTGAGTCCACTCAGACCCTGACAGGAGTTTGACTTGGTCTGGCTGACTCATCGACTGTAGAGACTCACAGCCCAGTCCAACAGGGACAGTCGTCACAGTGTAAAGCAGATGGTTCTGATCCTTGATTATGATTGGCTGGAAAGGGAACACACATCAGAACAATCAACAGGTGGCTCAGCAGTCAGCCAGTGTCTGCACATATTTAAGTCTGATGCAGCATCGATGTGGCTGCGAGACAGTTTGAACCTGCGCTCAACACGGTCGCTGCAGCATCCACTGATCTGCTGTCAGCTCAACTGATGTCGGCACTGAAGACGATGGACTCACATTATTTCTACAGCCAGAGTGCTAATGGCCAAATGTGTGTATTCTCTGGGATTATTAGCAGGCCTGCCGTCTGTACTCAGGTATGCCCCTTGACGTCAAAATATACTGGTAGGTTTTGTCGCTCTAAAGCAAGAAGCTGTTGATGCCGTGTGATTTTAGTAATTGCACAGCGGTAGAGGTAGAGGCAGCAGCAGTACAGCAGTGACTGTAGCCTGCTGAGAACCACAAGAAGAAGACGACGACTTTGACTTTTCATCCTGCTGGATTCGTTCCCCGTGCGTTCTGTCATTTCAAGAGAAATGTGAGCTTGGATCCACAAATTGACATCAACACTCTTGACTATGATCTGCTCCCTCTCGCTCCCCCTGCTCACTGTGGCTGGCTGTTTCTTCAGGTGAAGGCTCTTATTTGAATGACTATTCAAAGGTAAACAGACTAGATGTGTGGAAAGTTCATTAAGTGAACTTTGGGAACCAAACTGATATTAAACGGGCCTGATTTTAGAAGGCTGTAACGTTAGTGGCTGATTTATTGGACATTTCTAGAGTTTTGTGGCCGGTTATTTATGACACAGCCTCCCCTGATGTCTCAGGCCTCCTGCTATCACCAGTTACACCAATGTGTAATAAAACGTTGGTGAGTAAAAAGACAGTTCTGTCAGTTCACCTGTTCAACATGAAGAGAAGCAGTGTTTTCATCTGCTCTGTCTCACAGCACGTCAGATCAGTGAATAGTTACAAACAAGTCTAAACTCAAGCTGTCTGTGTGGTCTGACTGTTTCCATTAGTTTGCCACATATCTTGAAATTTAGCATATTCTTGTAAAGTGCAGCTGACTGAGACAACGCAGCCGCTCCTCTCGATCAGGTGAGACACCTGCAGACACCTGAGCAGAGGACGGGAGGGCTGACTGACTCATGTCTGTCATGTCTCCTCATTCACTCTGAGCTGAAAACGACTTTAGACTTGTGTCCAGTGACGTAAACTGCACAGTGACTTTGCTGCTCTACAAATAACATCTGGTTATATTTAAAGAATATAAATTAATTCAAATCTTGTTTTTCAATCTGTCCTTTTATACAATATTGTATTCTTAAAAAAGCACAACTACTTTTTGGCATAAAACAGAAGTCCAAACTTTCTTCGGCAGGTGTGCTTGAGGAGTTCCTGTTTGCAGTGTTCTCACTGATATACAGACATCAATTACAAAAACATGATGAGTATCAAAACAGGATCTAAAAATGTGTGTGTACATTTTTCTTTAACTTTAATAGGCGATATACAAACGTTTAGTAAAGTAATAATAACACACTGTAAGGTCATTGTAGGGTGAAGTGTTTATTAATGAGCCGTATTAGCCAACAGTTTGAGCTTCTCCTGTGCAGACACGTTTTAGAGGCCGTGAGGGAACGAGACTGTTTCTGATCGCGGTGCAAACATGTGGCCAGGTGGTTACTGGAGGAGTCAGTCACGAGATAACTCAGGAATGAGTCGTTTTTATGATGTTCCCAGAAAGAAACGTTCTTGTTTTATTGATTTGATGTTTATATGTTAAATGTGAAACACACCTGAGACTACATGAACGAATAAACTCAGGTTTTGTCACCAGTGGGGCAGAAGTTATCTGTTTCTGCTTGAAATCAGCTCATGGAGATTGGGTGGAATATTATAGAACAGTCCTTGAAACATTTTGATAATTCATTGGTAAAATGTGTTGATCCGTGTGTTTTGTTCACAGGAGCCCAGTGACAATGGACCGCTGTTCTCTGAGCTCAAGTTTTACATGAGAGCTGCTAAGCCTGATCTGAGTAAGCCAACTTATCAGTCCTTATAAACACTCACACACACTCATAGAAGTATGTCACTAAGCCAAAGTGAGCGTTGTTATCATAACACAATATAGTCTCTCACCACCAGGACAAACAAATAAAAGAAAGCCAACTTTGTTAATTAAAAAAGACAATCGTGTAGCGGAGGCACGGAGGGGCCCTGCAGAGGGAGGGAAGCTTTTGGTGGCAGCGCCATCGGCCCCCAGGCCACAGCTTTGCATTTTATATAATAACAATCCAAATGTCAATCTCCCCTGACAATTAACTGTTATATTACTAAGGAACCAAAGGCTCATATTTTATTCATGCTGGAATCTCACCTTGTTGGTAAATTTTTGTCCCAGCAGCAGATTAGCTTGCAGCTGCACTGCCCAGCTCCTCTCTATGGAATTATACTGTTATTACTTTGAGCATCACAGCCATCACACACTTACATTTACACCAGTTAGCAGTGAGTTGTATTAATCCAACTCCGTTTGATTTACATGATATGCATTTCATACATTTCTTCACACTTTTAGGTGATTTTGGGAAGAAAAAAAGCACTTTGAACATTTCTGATGAGGTTCATTCTGTCCTGTAGTTCAGAGCTGGATCAAGTCTCACAAGTTGGGAAATCTGGGAGTTCCCAGGTACTGGGGCTCGGGCCTGCATGACCGAGGAGGGAAGAGGTAAGACCGGAGCCACTCACAGGGGCCACACTCACTAATTATTCTGGCAACCAATCTCCAGCTACAGGGCACTCTTACAGGGTAACAATTACAAGAATAATATGAATGATCAATTATTATTATAATATTCTTGATCAACTTCTGGCAAACATCTTGGTCCTCAGCACAAAATAAGCTCATCTTGAATCACTATTTAAAAAGTTAAAATCGCCAAATCACAAATGTTTTATTCTCGATTTTTATTCCTGCTGTTGTTGTTACCGATGTCTAATATGTGAATAAGATCCATCCATTGGAGAGTTGTGTTGTTCTGCAGTGCTGTATCACTGTTACACAGTTTCATAATACTTGAGACACTTCAGACTCATTAAATATGTTTTCTGTTTCGGTCCAGGTACAGGTTCATGGTAATTGACAGGCTTGGCACAGACCTGCAGAAGAAGTTTGAAGAATGTGGAAGGAGGTTCCCCAGAAAACTGGTCCTGCAGCTCGGCCTTCGACTGGTTGGTTGTTTCACGATCACATAGTTTCATTTCACTTGCATGTTGTGTGTCTTTTGTTCTAGCTCTAAACGTTGTCCCTTACATAGAAACACCAAAAGTGTGTTATGTTGCTACAGTGTGTTATTTACAGTGTCCTCAGTGTCACGTGGTGGTTTGAAGTAATGCTCTGTTAGAGTCTCGTGTCACCGCTGTAGTCTTTACTAGGCTTGGCTTGGTTCCCAATGTTTCCGTTCCAGTGTGCGAGCTTCAACCACTTTGATTTTATGCCAGAACTGAACTGGTATTTGTCAGGTGAAGCGTTTGGTGGAGAGAACTAGCAGCATGTGGCGTGTTAGCAGGAGCAGCTGATCAGTTCAGTTCATAGGTGGTGAGATGCTTACATCTAGGTATAGTGATACTATGCTACTCAGATTGACATCCACAAAGAGCTGTAGGGCCGGTGTGACGCATCGACATAAACAGTTACGTAAGTACGTCGATTAAAGTTAACATGTACCAACACGGACGATGTAAGCAGTACTGCTGCCATGCTCGAGCACTTGAAGCGGAAGCATCTGGGTCAGCTGGATTCATGGATCTGGTGGTGCGGCGAAAACGCTGTAGGTTGGTGCAGCGGTGTAGGAGTCACTCCGTGGTCCATGTGTGTGACGTGTTGGGAACCCCAGCTGAGCCAAAGACAAGGCTGCTATCTTGTTATGCTACTAGCATGCTGGTGCTACTAGAGACTGTTTGTCCTCATCAACAGATTAAAAATAACAGCAACAACCAGGATGATGATGATGATGATGAGCAGATTATTACTGTGTTTTAAACTGGACGAGACCGAAGTGAAAGTGAAACTTTACACAGAACAAATGTGTGTTGTGTTCCCTCTGTAGTATTTATTAATGCTAAATGACACGTCCTGCTAATCGCCAGTTTACGTTGTCGGCCACCGCAACGTAGAGTTGGCTGTGTTTCTCCAAAATCAAGTCCTCTTTACTTTTTGTCCCCATTCATACGTGATATACTGTATATAAGTATTACACAGATGACCAGTGAAGACAGGACTAACTGTTGTCGGGGAATAAATCCCTGCAGTGCACGTGTGTGTTACGTGTTTGTTGATGATTGAAGATGACTGTATCAAATATTGCAATATAAATGACACGTTTTAAAATGTTATTTTGGTTAAATTCGTTGTTATATTAATCGAGTAATGAAAGAAATTGTTAGATTCATCAAATAAATAATCAACAGATGAATCGATACAATCTATCTAATTGTTAGGAGCAGCTGTAGAGATCTGTCCTCAGTTGGAGTTACACTCTGTTTTGTCGCCGCAGTACGAAGCCTCATTTCGATCTGCTGCCCCGTTTTGTTTGCCCTGAAAGTTGCTGTATAATTTCTTAACAAGGCTTTTAGTGTAAAACAATATGAGGAGCAACATGCTGGGTGACTGTTTCATAAGAATGTTTCTAAACCGTACAGACTCATTCACACCTGGCTCAGATGGTTGGCTGCGTTTTGTATTGACTGTGTCACTAACAGCTGATATCACTGTCGTTTCCTTGTTTAGCTCGATACTCTGGAGTTCATCCACGATCATGAGTATGTGCATGCTGACATTAAGGCCTCCAACCTCATGCTGAGCCACAGCGATCCCAACCAGGTCAGTAGAAGCTTCTCATCGTGACATCACTGCATTTGTTCACGTCGGAAAACAAAGGTGGCCGTCTGACCCCAGATCTGCTCCTGGAGAGCAGGCAGATAATTGTATTGTTTGATCATAACACACTTGTGCTGCTTCATTAGATTCAATTAAGTGTGTGTGTGTGTGTGTGTGTGTGTGTGTGTGTGTGTGTGTGTGTGTTTCAAACAGGGAGAGATTAGATGGGAGCAGCTAAGAGCTTTTTTCTAGCAAACAAGGCAGGGGCAAATATTTAATTTGAAAATTAATAATGTATCATTGGTGGTGTTATTAAACAGCTATTTATAAATGACAAAATCAGCCCCTCGGGATTTTGATATTGGTTAATGTTTTTTTGTAGCTATGTTGTTTGGATGTTTCCCCTGCAGTTACTGGGACGTAGGTTTGGTTTTATTTTTGTATGTTTCGTTATTGTAGCCAATTACCAGCTGATGAATATTATGGAGGAACGACGCTGCCAAAACCAAAACGAAATAAAGAAACGGTTCAGTGAATAGATTTACATTAAAAAAGTAAAAAGAAAGACAGAAAGGACAATTACTAATTTATTTTTGTGTTTCTTTATTGATTTGTGGTTTTTAATTCATAAGAGGAAGCTGACATTCAGCATGAGGCCGTCATGATGTCAGACTTTCTCTGGACGATTAACGTGGCAAAAATAATAAATGGTAACAATATTATAGCTAAATCTACAGATGTTTTATTTTTAAAATGTTATCTGTAAGACTCAGTACAAATGATTCTGTCTGATAAACTGTCAACTCAGAATACAGAAATGAATATGTAAATAAATTAATAGTTAATACATTATTAAACTAATTGGTGAAAATCAATAATAAATAAAGATAAATAAACACAGAAGCATTTTTAACAGAAGTATCAATGCGTGTTACGTTTTATGAATTATTTAAGGTTATTTAAGTTTACTTTGATATTATTTTTGGCATTAATGGCATATTCATTAATGTATGGAGTCATTAATGTCAGTCATGTCTCAGCACTGAATGATGATGTGTGTGTGGAGTCATCTGCTCACATGCTTCAGTCTTTGTGCTAAGCTAGGCTAAACGTGTCTGTCACATTAATGTGTCTATGAGTCAAGTATAAAGTGTCCTAATGTGACCTTGTTCTTGTCTGTGTGAACGTCTCGATGGGCGTGTTGTAGGTTTACTTAGTAGATTATGGGCTGGCGTATAGATATGCACCTGAAAATGTCCCGAAGGAGTACAAGGAAGACCCGAAGAGATGTCATGACGGCACCATAGAGTTCACGAGCATCGACGCCCACAAAGGAGCATGTAGGTACACTTAAAACCAGCTGCCAGGTTTCCATCCTGTCCTGTGGTCAAAACATTAGTTTAGATTATTATTATTTTTTTTATTGTTTTACCTCATGGTCACTCTGATCACACAGTGCAACACAGATAAGATAAGCGGACATCAGGCTAACAGTATTAGCTGC
The DNA here is from genome assembly GCA_900302685.1 of Spondyliosoma cantharus. NCBI lineage: Eukaryota > Metazoa > Chordata > Actinopteri > Spariformes > Sparidae > Spondyliosoma > Spondyliosoma cantharus. The sequence continues at coordinate 7,071 of OMLP01019158.1, forward strand.
TACATAGATACTGAGTGTAGCACAAAGCAGGTGTCAACACACATTCAGGAACTTTAAACTCTTAACTCTGAAAGTGTTTATTTATTTTACAATTATTTATTGTGATCGTTTCAGTCTGTAGTATCTTGTTATGTTCGCTAAGCTCTTGTTAAATAATCAACATTTTTTTAAATGTGCTTATCCTGCGTCAGGATAAGAGGTTGTGTGACTGGATCAACCTCACAGGGTTGATCCTGTTGGACGGTGTATTTTTAAACTGCCTCTGGCTGTTTTGAGTCTTTATGCTAAGCTAGGCTAACAATGTCCTGATCCCAACTGCATACATAACACAGCAGTGAGTCTGATATTAATGTTCTCATCTCACTCTTGGAAGGAAAACAAAAAGGTCAACTTTTCTAAATCTGGATCTAGTCCTTTAACTGGTTTGTCAGAAACAAGAACACAGTTACAGATCTTTAAATTGTTATTTCTATAAATGCTCGTACCTCAAAGAATCTGCTGACGGTGTTTTCTGCTGCTCATGTGGTTGTTTGGCTCCAGCTGCCAGCAGACGGAGCGACCTCGAGATCCTGAGCTACTGCATGGTCCAGTGGCTGTGTGGACGTCTGCCCTGGGAGGACAAGCTGCAGGACCCCCTCTACGTCAGAGACTCCAAAATCAGGTGGGAGCAGCACACCTGCATCCGCTGCACACATCCAGTCTGATGCGTTCGCTCAGTGAATGCATGAACCTTTCTGCCGCATGTAGCGTGAGGTGAAAGTAGTGCATGGAAAATATTAACTGGGGAAAATCCTGCTATTTGGTTCTTCAGGAGTCAAGAAAACATCTCTGAATTTCTGACCAAGTGTTTCTCCCCTCAAGACAAGCCAGGTAACACACACGCACGCACGCACGCACGCACGCACGCACGCACACACACACACACACACACACAACAAAGTAAAAGCAGTCCTTCAGCAGCGTGAGCTTTAATTGAAAAGTGGTACAAAGGGATTAAAGCTCACCGTCACATTCCAGAGTAAAGGTGATGCTAAACATCCCTTGAGGCTGATGCAGCCAAATGTTTTGAAATAACAAATTATTCATTAGCACTTTACCAGGCAGTCGTTTGAGCCGAGCGAGCCTGAAGGCAGCAGAGAGGAGAGAGCAGCATTGAGTCCAGTCACACCAGTTCAACTGTCGAGGTTTTGCCGCTGAAGCGTTAAGACGAGACACAATCGGGATAAAATAAGTTTTAGGTTTGACTAGTTGGCTCTTCAGCTGTGTCAGGTACCTTATTTAAAGTATACTGTGGTGTGGAAATTGTACCGTACACCACCGGAGTTTAAAATCCTAAATAACTGTGAAAGCCAGTTGCATCGTGCACATCAGAAGAATCGTTGCCGACCTTCTTCTCTGTCATCTCAAACCTGCACACACTACCAGACCTGGACTGACTGCATCCCACACTGAAGCAGAGGTCACTGGCAGGCGACGGTCTGGGTCAGGACGCCATCTTGTTGTGCATAACTGAAATAAGTTAATTTCATAAAGCATGCTGGATTCAGTGTCTTCCAGTCAATACGTTTTTTTCTAGAAGCATGTTCATGATTAGAGCTGTTTGAAAGTGTGTAGGGAGAATTAAAGAGTCCCCCGAGCCTCCGCAGAGAGCCAAGTCTGTCTGGAGTGAACAGTATCATTTTGATAATTAGCTTCCAATGGTGATGGTAATATGATAAGATCTCTGTTTGTTTCCAATGTTGCAAATCAATGAGCAGAAAGCTTTCTGTTGCTTTAGACACACAACTGATCTACTTATTTGATCTGTTCATGTTTTTCTCCTGAATTACTGAAGTTTCTGTGCATCACAATCAGACGTGAGGTCGATATGAAAATTCCACCTCACAATTATCCTGTCCAACATTTGTGCAATGTTATCCCAAAAATCCTCAAAATGTTCTTAAACCTTTGAAATAAAAGCTAAAATTGCACTAAACATAATGGAACCATGTGAACCTGACGTTTTGTTGAGGACACACTTCTTTTTTTGGTGAAAATCAAATCAAATCAAATTAAACAAGCAATTATAAATCATAAGGTCGACCAGCACAACTAAAGGATTAATAAGTGGTTGTAAACTCATCTGCCTGATGATCTTTAGTTTGGAAGACGTAGTATTCACACACGCCTGATTGAATATGTGTACTTCAGCCATGTTGACAGGCTCAATTCAATCCAATTCAATTCAAAATGATTCAGGAAAACCAATAATACAGGACTGTACGTCAGTGAGCGAGAAGGAATTTCCAAGTCATTCATGTGAGCATCACGATTCACTGTGAGTAAACTGACTGTGTTTGAGATAAAACCTTTTATCATCCTGCACCTGATCACAGAATATGTTGCTGTCAGATGTTTCTTCCATCATGGTGAAGGACTTATATTGTTCATTCATAGCCATAAATATTGTTGCATATTTACTATAATCCTTTAAACCGAGCACCACTCTCTGCAGCTAACACTTTCAGTGCAGTCTGTAAATGGTGTCTTTCGTGTTTCGTTGTCACGCTGTGGAATAGAGTTGCCATTTAAATGTTGGCACCTTGACCTACAGGCAGAGTATGCCGTCAAGCAGAAGAGACCAACATGGAGCATCAACACGGAGCATCAACACGCCTTCCTTCTGCTCCGCTGAGCACAACCACACTGTTGTTTACATCCCCGTCTATGTGCGTGTGTGTGGCTGTTTGTCAAGTCTGAGGAAAGTCACACCAAAAAATCAGGACTTAGGCAGAACGCTGCCAGCAGAGTAGAACATTATGGTGACAGTGTGTTGGAGCAAAGATGGAGTGTAGCACGTGAGGAGCGATGTTCTCGTCCAGTCAGTTATTTATATAGTCCCCATCACAAAGCATGGATCAAGGCACTCTGAGCAGCCTTCCTAGAGCTAACACTCACATCACAACATGATGATGAGGATAAAACACATTAAAGGCAACGGACAAGTACATACACTGATATAATTCTGCTAAATGTATGTTTGTGCTGCGTCACAGTGTCACGTGTTGTGTTGTAGATGAGATCCAGAGGTTCATGGAAGAGATTAAATCTCTGAGCTACGAAGACAAACCGCCGTACGAGAAGCTGCGCTCCATCCTGAAGGCGGGACTGAAGGCTACCCAGGCTAAAGATGACGGCAAGCTGGAGTTCACTCCTGTCAATGGAGCCACACCCCCTCCTGCCAAGGTCAGCACACACACACACACACACGCACACATGCACGCACACATGCACACACACACATACACACACACATACACACGCACACATACACACG
>OMLP01019161.1:0-13518 GCA_900302685.1 Spondyliosoma cantharus
GAGACCAACAACTCTGATGTTCTGCCTTCGTGATCTGTTTTCCTGATCATCTACGCGAGCACGGAGTTTTTCACTCTCAGCCTTCAGATCAGCATATGAGCGCTCCAGCGCAGCGACCCTGCCATCCACATCGTTTAAACCTTCTTCCACCTCCTGGATTTTTATGACATGAGATGAAACTGTGGTCTGCAGCGTGGCAACCGTGCAACGAAGCTCCGACAGGATTTCGTCCTTCATGTTGTCGAGCATCCCTTTCAAATCTTCACGGGTAAGTTGTAAGCTAGGGCTAGTGTTAGCCCCAGCTTCTGTAGCTTTGCCAGAGTGGCTATCGCTAGCTGCGGTCTTGCTCGAGTGGGCAGCTCTCGTGCCGGGCTTTCCGCTCATTATGAAGTCCTGCTGTTTTCCCGGTTTTAGGACAAAGTCTTACACACAAGAAATGTGTGTGTGGTTCAGCTAAATTAATAATATAAGTAAGTAAATTTCGAAATAGGTGAGGAGCAGAGGGTTATGCGCCTCCCCTCCAAACTGCATGGATTTCTACTATTCATGCAGGGCTGTTAAAGTTTTGTTGGCTGTTTTACAGTTGGCATGAACAACAACATATTACGTGACGTAACAGTTTATCACATGAGGGTAAGTTCTGGGATTCTCTTCAGCGAGGGAAGAGGTGGCTTATTAGTTTCTGGATCAGAAACATTACAGAGACGTCTGACATATTTTCAGGGAATACAGTCAATCATCTTAAATTCTACTTAAATGTTCTTTTCAAAGTCGACTCTCATTTTATGGTCGTTGTGACCATAAAGCAACACTATGTGGTAATTGGTGTTTTATGTGATTTGGCACCTCCACAGTCTCAACACTACAGCTGTTTCCCAGGTTTCTGTTACACAATTATGACGCATAATATCAGATGAGCTAACTAGATAGCGGCAGATACAGTACAGTTAGCAGCAGTTGGTGTTACCTCAGCAACAGGCACATTTCTGTCCATCATGAAACTCTGTAAAACAAAGAGGGTTGAAGCAAAGAGAAAACCAGAAAACATTTCCTCCATAATATGACTGTAGGAACACAAGCCCTTTCATCTCTGCATCTTAAAAAGGTCCTGTTGCGGCCATGATTACCTTTAACACAAATTGACTCCTCCTGCCAGCATAAGGGCCTGAAAGCCTCTAACCTCTTCATCTGGCAGACCCTTCCCCTGTCCACCGAGTGGAAGGATGTTGTTTTCCTTGCTATAAACACATCATCAGAGGCTTTCTTTTAGTAATTTACAACAAATAGCCACACCTGGTTCTTTCCCCCCCTCAACACAAATATGCACTCCTTTGCCACAGGTCATACGAGGTCAAGCACGATAGAGTCTTATCTCTCCACATCAGAAGACAGGAAGTGGGGGAAGGCTATTTGGAGAAACCTAATCCAGTTCTTCCCCCCAACGTGTCAAACTATTTATGAGGGTGTTTGTTCATGTGTCTGTTAAATTTCAATCCCCCTGAAGTCTCTGTAGTCATTCAGATTTTCCAACAACAAATAACCAACAAGTTCTGTATAGCTATTAAACCACAAATCTCATTTTCCTAATTCAAATAATAAGGAATAGTGGATAAAATCCATAAAACTGGTGTCTTCCACCTTTCTCTATGTTATTGTTAAGCCGAAATGAAGTTTTATTGCTTAATGAGTTTGAGGTCTGGGAGAAACCAGCCCCTCCTTCTGGTGATGGGGACAGACTTTCGGATCATTCCTCCTTGAGTGTGTTACTTTTGTTATTTACCAGTAAAATGTCTCTAACATGTTTTGTTAATAGAGAACTACAAGGAGTATGTATAAGTCCTTGGTTCTACTGTATATTTAAGGGTTTTATGCTGTAATAATGTTTTAATTCTTTTTGAGTGATAAGTGATTTTACTCATTTCGCATCTTTTCACGTAGACGAAATTCGACTTTTAAGCCATGGTGAAGTTCTTGGAAACGTTAAACACGATTTTGAAACATTAATAACAGTAGTTTAGTTAGATTAAACTTTTGTGAGCCTAAGCTCAGATCACAGAAGGAGTGACCCTGTCAGCCGGCCTCCACCTTTTGGTCCGCCTGCAGCATGTCATAAAACAGAGAGACATGGTCTCTCTGGGCTCTTCTACCTCTGCTCTCTCTTGATCCTGTTCTCTTCTGCCTTTTCTTCTTCTCTCTGTCTCTCTGCTTTTCTCCTCTCTTCACTTCTTTTCTTTCATTCTTATTTTTATTTTTGCGACAAGCTCTAAGGAAAGCGAATTGAAGAACTACACTTTCTTCATTTTTATCAAAGTTTCCTTTCTTCTTTCTTTATGATTTTTAATATATAGTTAAAGTACCACTGCCTGATCCAGAAGAAGTGAATTAGTTAAAGAATCAGAACTTAAGAACCACCACTCGAAACAACAAAGAAAAAGTATTTTTCAAGACTATCCTCCTTTGATGAAGACATTGCAGTGATTGTCTGCCTCAGAAGCAAGTGGTCTCCCACGAAAAGAGAGACTTTGTGTGCTCCCAACCGATACCGACTCTGCCCCCAGCGCTCCCAAGGCGGACATCCCGCTGGGCTTTGGACCGAGAGTCCTTCAACAGAGTACCGGCCTTCCTTCTGGCTATTGGACCTGCACGGCGAGCCTGCAGTCCAACCCAGAACACTCGAAGAACCAAACTTCAGGACCTCCTGACTCCCAGACAAAGCAGGCAAAACGTCTTCATACAGCTGGATCCACACACATGAGAATGAGTGATGTCTAAAGTTCTGACTTCTGTCCAAGTTCTGACTTCCATCTTATAAACTTAAGAAAACTGAGATTAGGGTCTTGTTAGTATTAAAATTTACTCACGTAACATTTAATATATAAAACCCGACCCCTTCACCATCTGCCGACAGTCACATAACTTTATTACTTTGCTTATTACAGACTTTACATTTTCTGTTACCTAATATTGTTCGACTAAAATTGTCATTTCATTTATTTTACCCTGAATCATTTAGTTAATAAACATATATAATCGTTTGTCGTTGTCTGGAACTTAATTTTAATGTGGAGAACCGATTGATCTGTGTAAAGAAGTCACTGCTTCAGAACATGAGATTAAATTTATATTTTGAAATAGAATTCATTAATTTGAAATTGACTTAAACTGTTTAAGCTAAACTTGGACAGTTTAATCTTGTGTAACGTCCTTCGGGTTACCCAAGTAATGAAACAACGAAGGTGGTGCCCCATTTACGAGTGTATTATTAATCACCAGTGATTAATTAACTTTTTATTAAGTAGTGTATCTCCTACATGACTGACATAGTTGGTGGTGTGTGAGTCAGTGCTATAAAATGTCACACACTTGACAGACATGGAAACCAATGACCCTATGGTAAATCATTGTACCATGAAAATGACTTTGGAGCTGTTATTTTACAGTAAATAAAAACTTACATCACTTTGCTTAAATAGTAACTAGATTGACCAATTTCCTATTTTGCATCTTTTACAATGCAGGTTCGAGGAACAGGCTAATTTTCTATTAGCCAGTTGCAAAGCTGCAACAGCTTTTTTTTCATTGTTTGAACATGATGATCAGACTGACACTTTGAGCAGAAAGTCAGTCAAGTAAGAGTAGTAGTCAGTATCCTAGCTCCATTTTTGCATCTTTACAATAACACACAATACAATAAGTGCTTGCTTTGGCCAGTAAATCAGCATTACATTTCAATTTTGGCCCTTTAAAAGAGAAAAGTTTGGCACCCCTTATTAATCTCATACATACTACTACTTCTAATGCATAAACTGTTTCTGGTTGGACTAGGGTCAAAAACTATTAATGCAGATGCAATACAAATATTTATCACCACCTCATTATAGAGTTATTGTATATATACACAATACAGTACAGTAACCATATCAGAGAACTGAAACGTGCTCTTTGAGGTTCGTATTATTTATTGAAATGATTGAACAGTATAAAATGGTATCAAATGGTAAACATTGGTAGACCCAGATATTCATTAAACACACAGTATTAATGCTGAGGTTTCCAAGCAAAACAGAATGTCATACTGCACAAATGTCTTGTATAAACAACGATTTTTCTTAGCAAACCACATGAAATTTGCTTGACAAGGCATAAGATCTGTTACAGAGGACACACTGTAGCCTATTGCATTGTACAGTTACAAACATACAGTACAGCTGGTAATTTGATAAAAGCCACCCCATTATCTGATAAGGTCCCAAAGGTTCCAGAGATTTGTATTGTTTCTTATCAAGGTGGCATCAACCTTCTCAGCGTCAAACACACATAAAATTGTGTTAGTTAAGAATCAAACACTGTTTATAGTCCTGAACAGGAACTTCTACCAGTGCACCATCTGTGTACCCCACTTTAAAGAGACATACTGCGATTAAATACTTTTCTTTCTAGTTGGCGTTGGCTCACAAATAAGTTTTAATGACGGTCATCTGGTTGCTACAAAGAGTAGCCTCTGAGAACAGCTTGTTTATGCATTGTGGGATTGTTAGCAGAAAGTAGTGTAAATGCCATGGATCCATTTTTTACATTCTTAGAGGAAATATTGAAGGCACTTCATGGCGTAGAGAAAGGATTTAAGTCTGTTGTTATTTTATGCTTTTATCCTATGCAAGGTGCCTTGAGTGACTTGAAAGGCGCCATCAAACAAATAAAATGTATTATTATTATTATTATTATTATTATTAAAATGCAGGAAGTAAATATAATGCTCTCTGAAGTTAATTAAGGGGGATTCTGGCCTCAAATATAGTCTGCAGATATATTTGTAAGTGTAATGAAAGAGCAGAGGCAATTAGGCCTATCCTCTTTTGATCAAACATGTCTGTCTGTGTCAAACATTTTAATGTTCAACCAAGTGGCCTGTTTCCATACAGAGGAGCACAGAGATACACAATTCCACTTGAGTGTATAAACCCTGATGACTTGGGAACTTATTAAACATTGTTCTTTAAATGCACATCATGTTAAGCTGTGACTGCCAAAAAACTACTGCCTCTTCTACATGATTTATTAGCTACTTATTAAGTTACTCAGTACACACCACTTTGGCCTCAATGCTTTCCCACACTCTCACTGTTAAACCTCTTTCACACATTCATATATCCATAGGAGCTGTATGTGTGAATACTACTGGCAAATATACAAATGTCCGAGGGTGAGTATTTCCTACATGTGCAAACACGTCTGACACGGACAGTCTTCTGTTCTGTGCTGCATGTGTTAACGGGCACATGTGGAGAATGTCCTGGTGTGATTTTCAAGATACTATCCAGAGTTCATATGTGACAGGGGCTTTAGTTAGTTAGTTATTGTTGTGTTTACAGCACATGATCCATTGTTACTATTGAAGATCAATACTTACTCTTGTATTAAGTTTTTCACTCTACTTCTCCTATAAAACACACTGCAGTATTCCTACTTCAGTATGTCTGGATTATTTTGTCTTTGAAACATAATATATTGTTGTTTACTGGTTGTCTTAAAATTATACCTGAGAACCGGGTGAGTGGAATCACCCTGTTGTCACATCTTTCTTATTTTCTGTGACTGAATTGGGCAGCACTCTGAAACCATACCTTCTCCACCTTCTCCTTTCCAAGCTCCCAGAGATGCCGGAAAATATGGACGCCCCTCTTGGATGTAATCATCAGATACTCTGCATTTTCTGGATTCAGTTTCACAGTGTAACGAGACAAAGCCAATGACTGGCAGAAGCGGGACAGCACCAGAAAATAGAGACAATCTCTCTCTGCCTCATTAAGAGGAATGACACTTTCAAAGCCCGCCAGGACAGGTCCACCCACCTCTACGGGTTCAGGGTGCTCCGTCATCATGTACATGATGTTGATGGCTAGCTCGTGGATGTAGTAGCCAGTGTTCATGTCTCCAAAGTCAAGGATGCCAGAAATCCTGTAGTCGTCAGTCTCATCGGGTTGCACAAGAATATTGAGGTCATTGAAGTCACCGTGGTTAATGCCTTAGAAAAGAAAGAAAACATTGCTGTTTATGGGAACCAGGTAGGTGTATGAATGTAATACAGGGCAGTGTCAGAGAGAATCGAAACAATTTAGCAAATAACACACTTACACTTGCGGAAATTGGAGCGTTTGGGGACCACAGTGGTCTTGTACTGATGAATGACATCCTTCACAACCTCCTGAAGAGGATCTCCGTCGAACACATTCAGGTATTCTTCCAAAAGGGGAACACTTGACAGACTCCATATGAACTTCTCTCTCTGCAGCACACTAAGATGAGGGTGCTGTAGCTGAAAATAACAAAATAAAAAAGCAATAAAAGTACAAAGAAGCTGAAGTCAGTACGAGTCATAGTTTTGGAAGACAACATTGGGGTTTGCTTTTATTTTTTAATGGCTCTACTAGACAGGACGGCTTAGAGAGATGACAGGAAGTGAGATGAGGAAGAGGAGGGATGACAGGCAGTACAGGGCCCGGGTTGGATTCGGACCCTGCCCATGAAACACGGGCTCTGTCAATGATGCACACGCTATAACAACTGAGCTTTTGTAACCAGCTGTTAGCCAGAAGTCCAGTTTCTTGTTTAAGTAAGACCTTTATTATACAACCCTATTTTTAATAAAAAGTTGTGACAATGTGTAAAACAATCTATTTCATTTTTAACCTCATTAACTTTTCACCTCCGCAACATGTTTTTTATTTATTTTATCTTTCAATGGAGCCATTACTTCCATGCAATTGATCTTGATCCTGAACTATGAAGCCTCGTCAAGTCTGTTTGAATGTGAGCACCACAGATTTATGATTGGTCGTTTCTGACATTTAATAATGATGATGATTGAGATATTATCATGATGATGGTTTACAGGTGCGCGTGGGGGTGATGTATGAATAAGAATCAGGCATACACGTAATACTGGACATTCATAATTCTGTCTTTGTGCATACACATTGTTTTGGTCAAGTATCGCTCTAGACTAGATATAGACTTTTATACATCTGGCCCCAGTAGAGGTAGATATCTTCACTTCAAGAAGATTTATTAATTTTCAGTTGAATCATTTTATTTTGGGTCACGACTTAAATTCTTCTTCTTTCTTCTTACTGTTATACCTCTTGTAGGATTTGGTCCATTCGGGCTGCTGTCTTGCCGGTTTCATACAGCAACTGTGGTGTTAAAGGAGCCTTGGAAATGGTGGTTCCAGGCAAATAAGTCAGCAGCCGCACCAGGTACTTCTGACAGCCATTGCCACAGTCTGTCAAAGGTAAACACTGGGTTAGTATTGCAGCCATTTACCTCACTCTGAACCCCTTATAGGGCACATTAACGATTTGTCTCAGTATTTATTCACACAGCTTGCTATGTCGCATAAGACTGATGCTACATATGTGATATATTTTTCCTTGATGCAGAACATGTTGGTCTACATCCACCACCGGTCAAGTTAGCTCATCATTCATCTTTATTAGTCTTTATCATCTTTACATCTTTACTTTCAAACATCTTCTGTGTTTTACTGTTTCGACATGTTCACTTTCAGCTGTTTTTTGGAGTCATATTTAGTTACTACTGGTGAAAACACAACATTTCTTGTAATGCTGCTTCATAATATAAGGTTTTAAATTTCTAGATAATGGGGGGCTTTTATTTTGAAGAAGTTATAGTAAATGAAACGTGTTTGTAACTGAAAGGATTTTTTGTTAGCGGTGATCCTTCAAGAGTACTACAGGGATCAAGACATGCGCATCATTGGTTTAAGACACACCTTCAAGCACGTAGCCCAGTTGTGGTGGAAATGCCATATCCCAGCCGCCCCGGCTGCTGCGCCTAGTAGAACCAGGCCAGCAGATGTAATGGAAACGCGGCAAATGTCACTAAAGTACTTTAAAAGAAAATGGAAAGAATTACACTAAAGAGAACCAAAAAGCAGCACTTTGGTTTGTAAACATTATGAACCTTATCTTTTCATTAGTTTATTTTACGCACCAATTCAATTGCACGTGCACAGTTAGCATTTAAAGCCATGACCCTGTAGTATGTGTGGCATTGACTACAGGAGACAAATTGTGTGTGTGTGTGTGTGTGTGTGTGTGTGTGTGTGTGTGTGTGTGTGTGTATACTGCAGAGTAAAAGCTATGCAATTAAAAATATAACCCAACGTGTCAACTCACATTTATCTTTGAAGTGGTATTAAAACATCATTCCAAAGCCTCACCTAAAGCAAGTCAAAAAGCCTTGGAGGTTATAATCTAAAGGATTTGGTTGAAAACCAATAGACTCATACAAAAAAAAATCATCTCAATCATCACTCATGAGCCACTGGAAGTGTGTGGCAGTGTTTTCTAGTTATTTTGTTTTCAGGATAGGGCTGTCACTTTTTATTCGAAATCCAAAGATTCCTTTGAATGTGGGGTGAAAAGTTCATGTTCAAACTGTAATAACATGTTTGAAATGTACAATCTATAAGCACATTAGGCTGTTTGTTTGCCATGTGAACAATAAGAGGCCGCTCTCAAACTTCACTATCAGCTGAACCTCTTGACATTTCAGTAAACTAAGTTAACTATTAACTAAGTTTATAAAAAAGGCAGGACAATAGCAAGGAGAGCTGTCCTAAGTGGACAGTAATGAAAGCTAAACATCTGAGAAGTAGTGTGTAGCAAGGCAAGGTCACAAATCTGGGGACTCACCTGCTTGCTTATCAACTACAACGGCAGGTGTATGAAATATATAGAACAAATTGTATCTAATTTCAAATTTGTTTGAACTTGATTTTTGGAACGAGGAACGGCCCTAGGTCAGGGCGCTTCTGGAAGTGTCAGTTCCACGGTTGCTGCTTCTCCAGCTGCTTCACCTGAGCAGTGTTTCATAAGTCCTGCATTATTTTGTAACATCAGTCAAGACAAATTAATTTGAACCTGACTTAAAAAAAAAAAAAAAAAAAAAATGACTTTAGGGCTGCTGAGGAGCAAAAAGTACAAGATGCTCTTGCCTATATGCATGTGATTTTCTGAAAAAGCTGTTTGACGTTTGCATCCATCTTTTCAAGTCAATCTGACGGGCCACATACCCATTTCCTCCAGACTCATGAGCTGTCCAGAGGTAGTGGGCAGAGCTGTTTGGGCAGGAAGTCCATTCTGGTGCAGCAAGGACATGGCAATCGTCTGCACCTCGACCAGGGTCTGGTTCTTACTGTCCTCTGAGTTCATTATCTTCAGGACGTACTCACCACCCTCGACCCCCGCAACATAGAGGTTCTGGTCATCGTAGCTCGGCAGCGAGCGGATTTCTGATGCTGTTAACCTGAAGAGCCTCTTCACCACATCCTCCGCCTGAGACGGACTGAAGTTGGGCTTGGCATGCTTCTGTGCCATTATTGCTGAATGAAAACAACATGATATCAGAAGAAAAGGAATTCACTAATGAAACAGAAGCGTCATAGTAACCTACAGTAAAAATAAAGTAAGTTAAACTGCCAAAGTGTGAATTACAGAAACCTGGTTGCCACATCAGGAATCAAATTATATAAAATTATGAGTATAGTTTTTATTTTCCAAACTATTGTTGCTAGGTATTGTGCGATTCTGATTCTCTTGTTTTTTTGTTCACAGGGTACACACTCTAGGCCACATACATGTTTTCTAAATGCTGCAGGTGTGTAGTCAAATTGATATTGATGTCTTCTTAAGTTGCCGTGTTGTGGCTATTTTTTGCATGTGTTTTCTTGAGCTGCTGTGAGCTCTCTCTGCCAGAGCATATTTATCAAGTAAAAAGACCGACATCTGTCCAGCTTCTCCGTCATAAGGATTTTGTCCATTTTTCTTGTATTTATTTTTTTTAATCCTAAAGATAGAATTGTGATTATAATTAAAGATTATAGCCACTGTAAAAGAAAAAATTTGTTTTTATTAGTCATTATTTTCTCTGAATTTGACTTTTTCCTAAGATCGAACTCAAAATTCTTACTTTTTGAGATGAAGAGTCAGAAATTGAGGGGGGAAAGTCAAAATCGTTTCCACTGGCCTCAATCCTCATCCATACTTAAGATAAGAAAAACATATTGATGTGCTCATTTGTTCGTTCGCTTCTTTGTTGTGTTAGACACAACAGCATATATAAGACAACATGTTGGAGTCTACCTCTGATGGCCTTTCTCGAGGTTAAACTTCGGTGCAGCCCAACATAAAAAAACATGTTCACACATGCAGATGGTTATTTTTCCAACTGTTTGCAATGCTCTCTTGCAACAGCTCGTGTTGAGAGTCAGCACGTTCCCTCTCAATTAGGTCGTCAGTAGGAATCACGTCCAGTAACAACAAGGGAGAGGAAAAGGTCGACGTGACCCGCACAGACAAGCACCACGACAAACTTAAAGCTGAGGACGGTGTCTGGTAAAAAACGTGACAGTGTGAGAGTTGGAAAATACAACCCGTCCCATATCGAGTCACATACGTTCAACGTTGACCCTCGTTTCTATACGTAGCGAACGTTACGTAATTCCACACACCGCACCAGATAAAGTCCGCTGGCTCCATGAAAGAGCCGCCATCGCGGTTAAAAGTGCAGGACAAGGTTATTCACATGTTAGTCTACCTACCTCAGGCTGTGCGACCACAAAAGGTGAGTGAGAGATAAAACGAGACAAGTCAGTCCACTACTGTGGGCATCCCTCCAACCCCACGAGCCAGTACATCCATCCACATCCGGGGGGGAGTTTTCAAAATACAACTAACTACCCGTAGAGCATAGGCTTGAAGTGTGAAGAATGAAGGATTTGTGGAAGTGATTCAAATACAAATTTAAAATCCTTGCTGATGTTAAGATGCATGCGTCTTGTACTTAATCAGTTCTTTTCACTGCATAGAAAGTTTTTTTTTTTATTTTTTTTTTTTTTAGGTCTAGCATAACTTCCGGTGTCCAATTTCGACGTAGTGTCATTGACACCACAGTAAACGTAATTGTTTTTCTTTTTGTTGGCAAATATTTCCCTAAAAGCTGCTTGTGGCGAGGTAATTTATTTTCAACTGTTAAAAAGGAAAAAAGAACTTGAAAATCATTTTCAAATAAAAGTAGTGGCAAAGATGTTTTTTGACTTTTTAAACTTTTCTAACTTCAAAAATAGTTCTGAAGTTTTTTTTATTAGACTAGCCATGTACTAATAAAGGTGCCTCAGATCTTTTCTCAATAGTTGTGAAGTAATTTTTTATTAAACATCAGAAATCACCTTACATGTCAACCCTTTTCACCCTGTGGATCCATATTGACCGTCACACAGTCCCAATTTATACTTTTACTATACGGTCTGAGTGAATACTGATTCGGACTGGGTATAAGCCAATGTCAAAACGGGTAAAAACATTCCGGTAAAATTGCCTGATGACAGTTCTAAACTGGCCTGGCTCAACCGCTAGTTGGTAACCATGGCAACATAGACTCAGCATGGACCGATAATGAGGCCGAACTGCTGCTGTGACTCACACTCGACTACAAGGCGAGTAAGTTGCAAGAAACATGAACACAAGCAGATCCGGCATTGTTGTTGCTGTTATGAGACGTTGCGTGGTGGGGCGATGACGTCATTGTTTCAGAATGTATGCGGATTCGCCATCCAGACGAGAACAGGAGGGCTGCGTTTTTTGATTTTTCACCCTGAGATCCGTTTTCAAAAAAGTGTTTTTTCAGTCGCTGCGTTACCAGAATCCGTGTGGACGGTCGGGCAAAACAATGCAATAAATGTGCGTTTCCACTAAAGAGCGTTTTCGTCTGGACGGGCCCTTAATATCTCATCAACCCCAGCTATAATTAGTCAATCAGTTGCTCACTGACCCACTGTTAATTGAGGTTAGAGGAGGACCTCACCGTCCTGTGCTTGCTTGCATTTAAAGACACCACCACCCTATCATACCTCTCCAAAAAGATTTGCATTTCATTTGACAACTTGAGAGTGGGAACAGTTTGAAAGAACTATCATAGATCTCTCATTTTTCCCAAAAAATACTTACCTGTATCTGTAGCTTTCAGATATGAGCTGGACTTCTTTTTATGAGCCACCCCACACTTTGAAGGTTTTGTGGGAAACTTATGCGATTGTAAAGCTGTGATATAGAGATTATTTTAATTATGTTCATGTTATGATTCATGAGGAATTTGATTATATGTAATGTACTGTAGATGGTTCACATCTCACATCTCACATGAAGATGTGGATGTTTTGTATTAGATTAGATTAGATGACTTTATTGTCCACCTTGGTGAAAATTTATCTTTGGCTTCTCCAAGACATAAAAACACACAAAACAAATTCAAACAGGACAAATTCAAACACTCCACAAAGTACAACAAAAAGCAATAAATAAATAAATTGATAAATTGTTGTGCAAACAGGCGACAAAAAGGGAGGAAACAGCAGATGTAATTACTGTACCCTGTAAAGGGGGATCACTTGTACAGTCATGACCTCTTTAAATGGCGTTGAGAGCCTGTACAGCCTGTGGCAGAAAAGATTTTTTGTAAATATTGCGGCTCGCCCTCGGGACTCTGAATCTGCGACCAGATGGTAGCAGTTCGAACTGTGAGTGTAAGGGGTGTGAGGAGTCCCCAGATATCTGTCTGGCCTTCCTCACTACCGCACTCTGAAACACTTCACAGAGTTGATGTTGTGGCTTACCAACCACCTTCCCTGCAATTTTTACTATAGAGGACAACTTGTTTTTTTGCCTCACATTTAAGTTGCCATACCAAGCAGCCATGTTAAACTGCAAGATGCTTTCAACAAGGCCTCTATACGCCATCTCCAGTATGTGTGAGCTTACACCAAAACTCTTCAGTTTCCTGATTAAAAACAGTCGCTGGTTTGCTCTCTTAAAAACACTCTCTGAGTGTGCACTGAAGCTCAAGGTGGAATCAATGATTGTACCCAAATATTTAAAATGATCAACCACCTCCACAGGCTCGTTATTCAGAATAACAGGGGTGACATTAGCAGCTCCCTTCGAATGTAAAATAAGTTCTTTTGTTTTGGCAACATTGATTTCCAAATAACTGGCCTGGCACCAGTCCTGCAATAAATAAACCTGTCTAAAATACGCTTCCTCATGTGTTGGATCATTTTCAGATATGAGCCCAACCACGGCCATGTCATCTGCATATTTAAACAGGTGAACATCATTGACATTCACAGTCATGGAGTTCAAATAAATTGAGAACAACAGTGGCGACAGCACACACCCTTGCGGTGCTCCAGTATTTAAAACCAGTTCATCTGAGTAGATGCCATTCATAAAAACCTTCTGAGGGCGGTCACTTAAAAAACATCTAATCCAATAAATTAGCCCGCCATTCACATTCATCATAAAAAGTCGTTCTAAAAGAATATCAATTTGCATCGTATTAAAAGCAGAACTAAAATCAATAAAAAGAACTCGGGCCAGTGTTTTTGGCTTTTGCAGATGTTTTGCTATATAGTCCACCAGGGAAACAGTTGCATCTTCT
>OMLP01019162.1:3760-23460 GCA_900302685.1 Spondyliosoma cantharus
TTACAAAACTGGTCCAAGGAACAAAAGACAAAGTATCAACAAAGGCAAAGTACAAACCAAACTAGAGTCAAAACAAAGACCAAAATCCAAAAACATTCCAAGAGGTCACGAGGGGATACGGGAGTAGGCACGGGGACAACAGGCAGGAAACACCGGTGGAAAACAATGACCGAGCGGCGAGTGCAGGGCAGGGCAGACACAAATACACAGACACTGATGACAAGACGAGAGGCAGGTGAGGAGAAAGGAGGGAGGAGACCAGGTGAGGTAACGAGGGGGAAAAGCACAGAGGAGAACTCACTGGCAGACAGAGGGAGACAAACACAGAGACAACAAGACACAAGAGGGCATAGAAAACAAAACTATAAGGACCAAACACAGAACCATGACATATGTCCTCCTTTTGGTTGACCATCCTATTCTCTACTGCATGACAAAGGCTTTTATCAGTGTAAAGCACCAGTCATGGACCTATACATCAAAATTCAGATCTGTGGTATGGATCCCCTACAGGTATGTGCCATTCCTTAATGCCTTAATGCCCAATCCCTTAATTTATCATTTCAAAATACATACACACTATTGCCTGTCTGGTTCTGACTGAATCACTTTCATCTCGTCACAGAGTTCACCGACTGTGAATCCACTTTAACTTCCTGCTGGAAATTTTAAACCTCTGATGGAAATCTGTGGCAAAGTGAGCATAGCCTGGGAGTAAAAATAGGCCATGACACTGTTTTCCATGCTATGACTCCTCCAGCAGGCCAATACTCAACGCATCCAATATTCATGCCTTTATTTCATTTTAGTGCTTCACGCACATTCCCAAAGGAGCTGCATTTGTGCATAAAAACATCTCTGATGCATAACTTCCCCTCGTCTCTGCCCCCCCACATCCCATCAAGTCACCACACAGGACGCTCCATTAGTGATATTCAAATGAGTTTTATGCCCATGTGGGGGTGTTTTGTTAAATGTAGAGTAACCCCCCCCGTGTCAGGACACATACAGTCCCGGGGCACCGCTGGTTCTGATCCCAAGCCAGACATTCCTCCGTCCCTAGTGGCAAGGTTGCTGTGACAACCGGCCTATTGCGGATGTCTGACAGTGGCGGGTCAGGGTTTTTTATTCTCAGTTGCTGTTGTTGTTCTGGGCATTTCTGTTTCAGAGTGTGCCGTCACACTGGCATTGGAGCCACGGTGCTAAAGACACAGTTTACTGGGGCCAGAGCATAGACACTTGTCCCTCAGGCAGATTCTGTGCTCGTGACTTGACTAGAAGGGTCTTTGTTTAGGGTCTGTACTGGAGGTTTCACGTCGGCTTGACACTGTCAGCTAGCTTGACACTGGTTGCTCTTAAAGAATGTTTCACAAGGACTCCCTTTCAGATGTCAGTCCTTCATCATTCAGAAAGAGTTCAAAGTGTTGAACCCAGGTTTTAAGGACAGTTTGTAACCTTTTTTACATGAAAATGACCAGACACAGGAAGAGAGACTGAATCAAAACAGTAAAGTTGTAGACTGAAAGACAAACCCCAAATCGCTAAACAGTGCTTTAAATCGACGAAGAGATAAAAAAAGCTTAAACAATATCTGGAGTTCATCACTATGAGCGATCATGTTTCTCATAAAAGCATCTTGTAATTAATTGTTAAGATAAAAATATAGAATAAAGCAACTTTATAATCACAAATTGTTTGCTGCAATGCAAGACATACTGTAGGTACAAGATCACCTTTGTTTTTAAAAACACTGATCGCATTCAGACAAACTTTCAACAACACACCAGACTCACAGCATTTGGGAACGAAACCTATTATAATAACGCATAATAACACACATCCACAAACACACTACCAGGCATCTGCTCTGCAATTTGTGTGTGCATTCCCAAGAAGATTATGACAGCAGGGATTTGATTCCCATCATCTAAACAGATTAATCCTGAGGCCTAATGTGGATCGTATCATTAATATTTCAGTACAACCCCCACATCTGCATCAACAAAAATTACACATCATGTGTGTTTTTTAGCTTCTGTGCCGTGACTGCTGGACCCTGATTACGCCTCTCCTTCAATCCAAAGAACAGGAAGTAAGGTGACCCCTTCGAAATGGCATTATATCACATACAATCCCAGTTAGAGCACAGCAACGCTGGAGAGAAAAATAACACAAATACCTTCTACCCAGTCAGATTAAAATCACTGACGGGCGAACAGACTAAGCAGGTCTCTCCACTTACTGGAGGAAAAAAATGTTATCCAATCAGAGAAATGAAGTGATTCCGTGACTGCTGCGAAATGGCAAAAGCTAATCTTTCAAAATGGAAATGTGGCGGTCTTGAGAGAAATAAGTTAATGTGCAGATTGGAGACTGGCCAACCCTTCAGTGGAGGAGCCTGAGAGTGGGGAAAGTAGTAAAACACAGCCACTTCCTTTGAGTAACAAAAGTTTGATTGGAGAAATCGAACATCTGAGGCTTTAAAGGGTCTGACACGGATATGTTTCAGACATTCTCTCTTAAGGTGAGGATTGGTTCATGCTGAGAAATAATCTTCCTCCACAGGTCAATCTGAATGAGCTGTCAGGATTCATGCCTCATTCAAGGACATGACATCAGGGCAGATGCTTCCTGAAAAAGAATACTTTGGATTTTACTAGCTGGTGGACATGCACATATTAGATCATCTGGGAAAAAATAAACTTTTCTAATTCTCACTCTCACAGGAAGTTTCTAGTCTTCCAAGAAGTTGTGTCATTTGACTTCCAAAGAAGTTTCCCTCTGTTATGATTCCCTTGTTTCTGGTTCAGTCATTGTTACAGATACAGGTGACGCTTCAACTGCCGTACGTCATTGTGTGGGAAAGGAACACAACACTTTTTCAGACTAAAAAAAAAAAATCTTGACTTTGAAGTGAAGCCGGTGATCCTGCACGCCTGTGCTTGTGCACTGATCAAAGAAGTGTGTGTCGCTCCTGATGGTTTCGGCATTACCTCACGCACACTCCCGTCCTCTTGTGACATGAACCTACTAGGGTTTGATCTGAGTCACTACACTAAAAACCTGGGCTTGGAAACAACAGCAATAAGTAGCTTGCACTGTAGTAAACAAGGCTTTAGCAGCTGATTATCACATGTCAACTTGTTGTGTTTTCTTATACCTGTGTACAGTTTGTTTTGGGGTCATTTCCTGCAGCAGGTTAGATTAAGTTTCTCACTCCTAGAAAATGTACCACGGTCCATCTGGAAGAACATGGTGACCTGCATTTTCATCCAAGCTCAAGTTGGTTAAAAGGAAACACACACACACACACACACACATGCACACACGCACACACACACACACACACACACACACACACAACACAGAACACAGAACAGGTGAGGCCTGTAATTTCAGCCACAGCCTCCATGGTTATGTCGGCACAATGCTGTTCTTTCAAGCCACCAGCGTGACAGTGTTACAAAGCAGGAGAGTGCCTGCCTACAATCTTGCCAGTGCTATTGATCGCCCCCATCTTATCCCAGAGTGTGAGTCAATGAAATTGGTGCCTGACTGCAGCTCCTTCGCTGCATAAACTCTCTGCCCTTTTATCTTGAGGGATGAACTTGTTCACCCCGACAGGGAGTGAAGGGAAAGCAGAGCAGAGGAGATTATCTACACCGATCGGATTATTAAACAATAACATTAAAGACAATAAAGTCTATCAATGTATAATTCATATATACTGGGTGTCCTGTTACTTTTAACAAACCTTTTATTTCATGCATCATGAAGCGAGGGATTGGAGTGGCACTAAAACCGAGTCAAAGGCTGTTCATGACAGAATGAATGTCACTGATAGAAGAAGGACAGAAGAAACACTGACTTTTAGAAAGACATTGACAAAAAAACTGATGTGGACTGGTAACATCATAGCTGATGTCCGATCTACACCCACACCAATCCACCACGCTGAATCGGTAGGAATGGGTTCATGCACCAGCTTCAACAAGAAAAAGTATTTACAGTTATTTTATGTCGTGACCAAAACTTTTCTGTCTCCGATTCTGAATGAAAAATGTTGATTTCAGTTTCCAGACGGAGAAACTGGTGTAAAGGTAATGCACAGAGGGGATTCGTTTGACTTCTGGCCGATCATTTTGAGGTTGCACATGAGCTAAAGTGGACCTAGTGACATTTCAGTGTGCTTCCCTCTAATCCTGAGGGCACTGCTACACTGCTGGAGGTTTTGCAAAGTTCAGCACCCAAGAAATGTCATGAAATGCCAAACTGAAACACAACGGCTCAGACATGGCTCGAAAGGGGAGAGGCGGTGGTTTTAAAAAAAAAAGTCTCTGGAGTGAGTTCAACCACTAATGTTCTATCAAATGAGACCTTCAGGACTTTAAAAAGAAAAAGGGGAAAACATCATAGAGAACGGTCGCGGCATTTGCCTCACACGAGGGGTTTCTCGGCAAAGCGTCACAAATTATCCACTTGTGTTTTTTGGCAAGTGGTGGGGAAGAGGAGAAAATGTGAACTTCCTCCGAAAACCACGGGACTACTGCAAAAGACGCTGAGTAAATTTACCACTTGGCATCCGTAAATCATTTCTATGGATGATGAACAAACTGTGCAACAAGAAGTGGAGAGAGGAGGAGAGGAAAAACCTAATAGCAGGGGTAAAAGCAAGACCAGCAGAGATGCAGAAAATAGCAGCAGCATGTGGACGTTCAACTCAAATTCAATTTCATCTGATTCAATTTCAAGCTTCTGAAGGCGATTCTGACCTCTTGACTTTTTGGTTTTGCAAATAACATCAGGGCAACCTAGTTCCCAGCAGCTACGGAGAAACACAAAGAGAGGCTGAACCGCACAATTTAACACCAACAAATTAATATCATGATTTATCGACTATGACATCATGAGACTTGAGATTTGCAGCCAGAATCTGTATCCAAACTCAGAAAAGCACCACAGTGTGCCTCACAAACCACCCTGAGGCAAATTTCAATCCTTGTATGTCATACAGAATGCTATTTGTGTTAACCAACATTACCACCAAAAGCCCTCAGAGAAATCCTTCACTTCCTCCTCTTTCTTCCTCCCTCATACGAGTTTAAAATATTAAATAAATGAAGTTATAGTGACTCTAAAGTAGACTGACAGATGTTCAATAAGGGGGAAAAAAGACTTGTGAAGGACTTAGTCATATATTTCTCTGTTGTTGGAGAGGATGGATGGCAAGGCGCTGCAACAAGTGTCTTTACTTTAGGGTTTAATTTAAGTAACTCATTTAGAAAGGATTTACATTCTCCACAAGGTCTGTTGTGTTTTATGCTGTATGTTTGTGATCCAGAGAGGTTTGATCAAACACAGCTGCCAGTACATTTTCTTGAAACATAATAACAGCTATTTTGCCTTAATGTATCTTCACAATAGCTCACATTTAGCAACAAAACAAATCAAAACAGAAAACATGACGCCAAAAAATCCCAAATCCGATCTGATCTAATCTCATGACATCCACCTATAACTTAATCAACTTTTAACCGCACAACTTTATCCAGCTAGCTAGCAACATCATGGTACGCCTGTGTGTGTCCGGGTGTTCACCACATTACTCAAGCCCACTTTTTAACGCTCAAATGTTTTACGTTCGGCCTGCCCATCCTGTTTCTCTTATAAATATGTCACAATATGGAATCTACATAATCTCAAAAAAATGTTTCAATTGGACTTGAATGCAACAACAAATTAACATTATTTAAGTATTTCAAATGCTATTCCCTGCATCTAAAATCTTGAGGATTAACCCAATTTCTACAGGAGACATGAAAACATTACCAACTTTCATGCTGAAAATGTGATGAAGGGACTGTGCAGATTATGTACTGATGGGGACTAGATGGTACAAAAGGGTTCAAGGCTCAGCTGTAGACTCTGACTGCGAAAGGTAAACACTGCTGCATGAATGAATTGGGTGGAAAAGTCATCCGAGTTGATTCAGTCCCGCCTGGTCTATATTGGTCCGACTTTAAATACAACCTGCCATTGGCGCGCTAGAAAACATGTAATCTGCAGCTGCCGCTCGTCCCCATAACACTGAAATGAAAACAAGGAGAGAGAGAGAGAGAGAGAATGGAGGAAGGAAAAGAGAGGGAGGCACATGTGTGGACCCCCAGCTGGGGACTTGTTGTTGTTATAGCTGAACATGAGAGAGCAACAGACTGAGAAAGAATGGGACAAGAATATGAGAGTGAGAGAGGACACACGTGTGCATGTCCAGCTGTTGACACACACTTGTTATTGTTATTGTTGATGAATATGATTCTGAGAGGCCAACTGTCCTGATGTAAAGGCTGGAAACACTCCGCCGCCAGCAGGGAGCCACCTGTTACTGCTGACTGAGAGCTGGTTTGCTGAAGTTCAAAACCACATCAAGAGGGAATAATATACATAACACTGCATGACCGCAAGTGTAACACACCAGTGGGTAGCCTATGACGCCCAGCTGGTGAAACTACAGTAATCAGTGTTGAAAACAAATAGCCCTTACTGGTGAAGAAATCTAAAGGTACTCAGCTGAAAATGGTATGAAACAGAAGCCCCTTTTAGATAGAAAAGGCGGCACATTTGCTGCAAGGTAAAGGCGGCAAGCTTTCGCCCTGTCTTTCTAAAATGGAGGTGTAATATTCCTTCTTTTCCAAAAGCCGCCACTTCGCTGCCTCTGGGGTAGGCGTAAACATGTGACGTGACCTGAAGCACAAAGTTGGGCAGTGAACAGTGACCACAAATTTGTCTTCAAAATAAGAGCTTTACATTGCACCCCATTGGAGTTTAGAACTGGGTTCTTAGCGGGGGGGCTTTTAATTTGAAAGTAGCGACCGTTCCCCGGCTGTGGCCCGCACAACAGTGCACGTCATCGACATCTCCGCCCATCAGATAGCAATGGAGGCGGAAATAAGTGTACCCTCCGAGGCGTCAAATTGGCAGACCAAAACAGACCCCCAA
The DNA here is from genome assembly GCA_900302685.1 of Spondyliosoma cantharus. Taxonomy (NCBI): domain Eukaryota; kingdom Metazoa; phylum Chordata; class Actinopteri; order Spariformes; family Sparidae; genus Spondyliosoma; species Spondyliosoma cantharus. Next base: position 10,757 of record OMLP01019162.1, read on the forward strand.
TTTACCGCCTTCTGTCTAAATCCGCGGACCTAGCCGCAAAAAGGACGGCCAATTGGCGGCTTACTGCCCAGTATAAAAACGGCTAGAGAAAAGAACAGAGAAAGTTTGTAAAATTCATAATGTTGTTGTCTGCTACATATTAAGTTTGCACTAATATATAGTCGTGTTTTTGGCGATGTGAGTGGAATACTATCTCCTTTTTAGCTCCGTTTTTGGTCTCAACCTAACCTTTCAAAGCAGCTGAATCCAAAAATCCTGCGGAGCTAAATCTGTTGCAATGATGGTCCAGAAGCAACATTAACTATTATGAAGAGTTTTATTTACTACCTGGCTCTGCTGGTGGTAGCACTCTACTACTGTTGATCTGCTTGGTTGAAGTTAGGCCCCGTCCAGACGAAAACACTCTTTAGTGGAAATGTACATTTATTGCATCGTTTTGGCCGACCGTACACATGAATCCTGGAGACGCACTTTTTTGAAAATGAGTCTCAGGGTAGAAAAATCCGAAAACGCAACCCTCCCGTACTTTCCGAAACGATGACGCCACCGCCCCACCCCACAACGTCTCATAACAACAACAACAACAATGGCAGACTACATGCTTGTGTTCTAGTTTCTTGCAACTTACTCGCCTTGTAGTCGAGTGTGAGTCACAGCGGCAGTTCGGCCTCATTATTGGTCCACACAAATGATTCCGGTTTCCTTGCACTAGCCATTTTCGTCTTCTTCTTCTTCTTGTTTTCGGATTCTCCTTCTACTGTCTGTTTGTAAATAGCGCGCAAGCTTAATGCGCATGCTCCGTCTCTTCTTCTCCGCCTTTGGTGAATTTTCAAGCGCCCCTCGAGGCCTTGAATATAAACTACAGCGTTTTGAGTCGTTTTCAGTGGATCCTTGTGTATGCAAATATTCTTGAAATGGTGCCAAGGAAGGAATGTTGATAGACAGATAGGTCATCCAATCACCTGCCTGGTATTTCTTGAAAGTGTCTGCCCTTTTCCAAACAATTTCTAAGGGTGACTTCTCAGACAACAAACCATCTAGCACGTCTGAGCTAAATCTCTGGCTTTAGCCTCTACATGCTCGACTTCTTCATTAACTTTGTCTGTCTGCTGTTCAGTGCTCAGCAGATAGTTCACATTGGGTTTATCAGAACTTTCTTTGCTGGTGACAGCTACCTAGTGCGGCTGGAAATAGTGAGAGTAAACCAGAACAGTCAAGTTGCAGGCCATAACGCCTGAACAATGAGGGGAAACACTACAACACTCTGTAGAGCTGATGGGAACTGCAGTGTCAAGTGAAAACTATATGGATTCCATCATTATGAGCAATATCTTTCACAATGCACAATGTCATCTGATTGATTGTCAATACAAAATATTGATTACAGCAGCTAGGAGTTCAGTTATGCAATAGTTTTGCCCCAATTAAAAGCTCACGTCAGTTTTAATATATCTTAATTAATCGTGATATTCAACATGAGATTAGACGATGAAGATCAACCAAGAACGACAGCGAACTTGAAGCAGAGCATGGCATCAAAGGACACTTAAACACAACACAACAATGAGAACCAATGGTCCGCTCTTTGGCAGCATTCTTGTATTTTCTAGCATTGTAATAACAAGTCAGTAGCCTGGTTTCTCAAAGACAAACATCACAAACATGTGATATCTATATCAATAATTCAAATTAAGAATATGTTTGATACAACCCTGCAGCTTGCCCTTAACAGGCTGTGGTCCACTGATTGTGGGATCACTGAGGCTCAAATGACTGACTCTGCCATTAAATCAACACGATGAATCGCTGCTGATAAGGACCCACTGGAGCCAGCTGTGGCAGACACATCGCAAAAAATACCACCGATGGCACCAATGGTGCCCTGCAACCGACTTAGAGGAGGTCCTTTAAATGAACTCCCTGATTTGCTCACCCCTCACTGCACTTGTGGTGCTCAATCACGTACACAGACACAAAGATACAGAGAGTATCAAGTGGAAACCTGCATCAGCAGCACCATGCTGCTGCCCTTCCAGACATCTGGCACAAAACGCAGCGTGCCAAGGAAACCACACTGGGCATGTGCAGAATGCGGATCACATTTAAGGCTTAAAACAAACAGGCCAAACCACGGCAGCCACTACCCAATATCAGACACCGGCACACACACAGACACAGACACACACACACACGCACACACACACACACACAAATAGATACACACTACCAGGCTTGTATTACGTTACTTGTGAGGAACATTCATTCATGACATTCATTGTCAAAATTCCAACCATATCCTTTACCTGGCTTTAACTTTACAATATTTTGCCAAATAGCAATTCAAAGTTCAAATGCATACAACACACACACACACACACACACACACACACACACACACACACACACACACACACACACACCTTATCTCTCCAAATGTACGAACAGATTGTAAACACAGAGGAGCACTTCAGTCAGAGACCAGCCTTAAGTCAATATTGCAGAGTAAATATTCTTAATACCAGGCTGAGCTGAAAGGCGGGAGGCTTATAAAATCCCCACAAGGTGATGCAACTGTTCAAAGGGCACTATACAAACAGTGAGGTAGGACAGCACTGTTTCATCTTCACATGACGCCATGAGCTTGACTTTGTCTAAGGTCAATTGAGCAAAGTTGGACTGTTATTGCCAGAGTCCAATCTTTGCAGAGTTTGCAGCCATATACAAACCTACATCAAAGATAAACTACCCCAATACTTGTGCCTGAATAATTCCCCTGTGTGGCTCCAAAGGGGCTCAAGCCTCTAACTGTACCTCCAGGACTTCAGTCAAATCTGGCGAGTAGAGCAACATTAAGTCTCAAACAGAGTTGTTTACCTCAGCAAAATCAGACCCAACACGAGAGCCTCTGGCCTGGAGGGCACTTGGAGAGCTCCAGCAGCGGCGAGGGCATGGTAGCTGGTGGTTATATTAGGGTTTTAGCAGGCGGCTGACTGCTGTGATTCTGTGGCCAGTGTCACAACATGAAGACAAGCACAAACACACGAGCACATGTGATGCACTCGCTGCTGCAACATCTTCAGAAATCAGTTGGTTGGGGAATAATAACGGACAGAAAGTAAAAATGGGAACTGATTACCCAAACTATTAGTCATCGAGGTGAAAAGTTCTTTCACTTGCAGCAAGTTCCCTATGGAGTCTTCTGTAATCTTGATAACTCAACCACCATCTTCTTTGGTCAAAGATAGAGATGCACAGGTAGTTTATTTCCTCCATCCTATCCAGTCATTGACTTGAATCGTTTGTCTTGTTCTGAGTCATGGGGGGCCAAGAAACAGGTGGGGTACACCCTGGACAGGTCAGCAGTCTATCACAGGGCCAACAAATACAAACTGAGATATCAGACATCAAAGAGGTAGATATAGAAATAAAGACGAGCCTGAGCCACTCGCAGGATTTGAAGCCAGGACCTTTATGCCATGAGATAACTGCTCAAATAACTGCTCCACTGTGCAACCAATGACTTTTTTCCTACCACTACATCAAACTCAGTTTGAGGGTGTCTTGTCTGATCTGCTCAAGTCCAGTAAGCTCTGGAGGAAACACTCCACTCCTCAGGCCTCCATAACCTCTATGCAACGTGCCTAACAAATACACTTAACAGTCTACTCTCTGTGTAGTTAATATGTATCTAAAGCGGCACACAACACACATTCCCATCTCTTTCACCCTGTTTGCTTTGTGTAACACCAAGGGTAAACTTTGGCTGTCCTCTTCACCAATTTCAGCAGTTTACCAGCTGTCAATTGCAGGTCTTGTTCTAATCGAGACGATGTTCCCTCAGTAAGTAACATTTTCATTGCATTTATGAGCTTTAGAGACATCTCCACTAACCCAGTCCTTTGAAGGCGATAAGAAAATTACCATACCATCACATGTTTCATTGAGGTTCTACTCTGTATGAGCTGCAACAATTACTCTGTTGATTGAAATAAAAAAATGTCAACTATTTTGATAATTGATTCATCATATCAGCCAATTTTTGACATTTAAAAAATGTAAAAAAGAATTTCTTCATTGTGAAATAATTGGCAGATCAATCTATAAAAAAAATAAAAGGCTGTTGCAACCCTACTGTGGATAAGACATTGACTTACGGGGCTCTGTAAGATCTGTGTGACGCGTTTCTTCTGCTCCAGGACATTAAAGTCCTGCCGGAGGTCAGGCGACATGTTCCTGGCCCTGATGTACTCCGGATCGTTGACGTCGATCCGGTCGAAGTATCGTTCCTTAGTCCCTCCGCTGGGAAGGGGAGGGGTTGTCACCACCCCCTGATGGCTGTCCGCACTCATGCCTGCTTTACCTCACACTTTCGCTCTATGGCTGCCGCTCTGACTCTCACCTGAGAAAAGGAAGAGGACAGAGAGGTGGTCACGTTAGAACACAAATCATGTCATTTGAAAGGAAAGCTGGAAAAATTGGATATTTGTGGTGATGATTTACAGTTTTTCAAAGCACCAAAAAGGTATCCAGAAGACGGATTGTACTAGGATTTAAAACTGAAGCACTGAAGACTGAAGAAAACTGAAGACAATGTGGTGTCCAAGTAACAGTCATTAGGATGTGGAAACGATTTGCTTGTCAAGGGCAAAATGAAAAAGAAGTCTCATATAATGTCCATTTTAATGGATTAAATTCACATGGTTAGAACTATCACACAAGAATAACTTCCAAATGCAATCAGGTCAGCAAAATTAGTATATTACACAAATTCAATTTACTGACAAATAACATCATGGACTGTCAATGATTCATTATAGTATGTGTTTATCAAAAAGGACGGCCTTGTTATTGGTGGACATAACAGAGGTGAATCTCTTTGGTTTGACGCAAATAACAAGCTGCTGCAACATCCCGAGTTTTGCTTCATAAACACAATTAGTCACAACTGCACATAGGCATGAATCAGGTCACACTGACACACCAACCAAGTGTTCCAGGAGGACAGGAGCGCCTTTGACTGAAGCTCTGTTTGCTCCCACTGTTCATTTTCAGGTCAGCTGGCATGACAACAAGCATTTTACAGGACGCAGCAATTGTTACAGTTAAAGCAACAAGTGTGACCGACCCTCTCAGTGCCTTGTTGTCAGGCCAAGGGACACAGCCCATGATGATAAAAGGAAATACATTTGGAAAAGTTGGCAATGTTTGTTACTGTATGTTTGTAAAAGTGTTGACTTTGTGATGCAAAGACCAATTTTAGAGCAATCTGACAGGAAAGCAAAATGCAGTAAAAGCTAGGACACACATGAAGTGCAGTGGATAATGACCAAAACAACCCGACTGTCTAACACAAAACCTGTGTCGTCACTTGACCAAAACCCAAGTGGTGACAACATTTCTATGACAGTGGCTAAACTTTCCACCATTTCTTTTCGCCTTAATATCCTTAAAAACGAATTGCAGAAAAACACATGAGATCAAAAACAAGTCGTCCTTGTTCGAGATAAAGAAGATGCAGTCACATGAGAACAAAACACATAAAAACTACATTTTCAGGATCCCTTGCAACACTACTGCTGCTGTTGGGTAGCCAGAGATAAGCTGGTGGTTTATTAGGGAAAGGCGGGGCTTATGGGTCCTCTACCAGATGGTGTCTTGGCTTCAAGAGCAGAGGAACGAGAGAGAGACAGAGAGAGAGAGAGCGAGAAAGAGTTTAAGAAAGACACCCCGCTGATTTCCATCTTCAAAAGCTCAGTGGTCATCTGACAGCAGGAGGATGAGAATCTAGGGGTTACTCTGCCAGAAGTGGCTCTTTCGCCCCTTTTAGCCCTTTTCTGCCCTTAACTCCGTATGCTGGGAAACAAGAGGGTAGGAGAGGTGATTTGGTGAGCACATGCTGCTAAGCTACTCACTTGGGTCAAATGCCACTTATAAAGATGTTTGAGATTAGTGGAGTTACACACAGCTCGGTATATAGAAGAGTCGTGCTCAGACCAAACAAACAGTGAGATAACAGAAATCCTCTCAAGAGGATGGATGTGCACCGTGGCATGTATAGTGATTTCAGAGAGTTTTTTGGAAGAAAACTACTGTGTTTGGACCTGGCATTTACAGTACTGCCATTGTACCAATTCTCGTGCAAGATAGCCTGCAGCAACAATCAAACATATGGGTCAGATCGAAGTATTCTTGGGCAAGCTACCGAACCCCAAGTTGCTTCCGAGGGTTTATGTGTGGCCGGCTAAGTGTAGAAAGCTGGGGCACTTTGGACAGGATGATGATTAACCAATCAAATACACTCAAACGTAGCTTATTATTTTGCATTTTAGCCATTTAGCAGCCTCAGTATTGGTTGGATTTTGTTGGGCCAATTGTTGAATAGCAAAAGAAGGGACATTATTATTTTGTGTTCCTTGAAGCCACGGTTTCATAACAGCACAGACTGTAATTGAAAATAAAATTAAATAAATTGCCCAGCACTACATCCGTGTTTAGTAAATTATAGCTGATAACATTTGACTCTTTTTTAATCCAATACCTCAACAAGGGATGATAAGATATAGCAATTGCCGCAATTTTCCATCATTCATACCTTACATTTACCTCAGTATTCGTAGCTCAATGCGTTTAACACTTGCGCAAATCTCCAACATCTGAACTGGTGTCTCTTTCACAACACCTCTATGCATGATCTCTCTGAATGTGGCGGGTCACAGATACAGTTTCAATAAAAATAGTAGGGAAAAAAGAAACAGACACCTCTAATGGGACAACGTTTTTTCCTCTGAAAAAAACATATTTACGTTTGAAAATGCCACATTATCCACGTTATCTGTGAAACCGGAGAATCCATAAGGAAGACAGGAAACCTCTCGTTCTCTACCTGATCCCACAACCAAAGCTGTGATTATCCTGTGGAAATGAATAAAAGGCATCCCCCAAAAATCCTCTTTAATTGAAGGCAGCTGGGCAGAACAGAGTTATGTAACCTGATATTGAATTCATCCTCCTGCTCACCCGCACTGTTCTGCTTATTGAGTAGTTGTGCACAGGACAGGCCACGGATAAAATTGGTGGAATGATGGGAGCAGTATTGTCATATATATAAAAATGAAGGTATTACGTATGTAAGATGCTACAGTACAGTACAGTGAATGACATGTAGTGTAAACATTCAGCTACACAGCTCAGAAAGACATCTAAGAGGTTGTGATTGACAGCAGAAGCTCATGCCTGAAATTTGCTGAATGAATGGAATTCTGCGTGGCCCAACGCGACAGCTGAAGCCTCACCAAAATAAAGATACACACCCCCCTCCGAGCTTGAAACCCTGTGTCTCCCCTCCCTTTACACACACACACACGCACGCACACCAGCTCACCATCCCATCCCTGCTCTGTCACAAGACACACAACTCCAATAGTCCCCCGCATGAGCTTCCACCCTCCCTCCCCTCAGCCTCTGTCAATAGATCATTGTCCCCATCCAGAACCCCCTCGGCCTGGTCTCATCCAGAGAGATCGACGGTTGGGAGGTTTGGGAGGGTGAGGGGAGGGTGGGTGGTTGTCGGTGCATGTGAAAGTGTGCACAATTAATCTGAATAAGAATGAAATCTGATCCTCACATTACAGCATCCGTGTTTATAATTCAAATTTCACGCCTCGTGGCAGATGCTCTCTTGCGATTTGTTTGAACACTTGTTGAACGAGACAAACAATGAGAGAAGTTTAGTTGGCGTTCACTGACCGATGGGAAATTCAATACACAATTGGCCTTTAAAGACATGCCACTGGAGGACAGTGCTGTATTGTAATTGATTTAAACTCCATTAATGTGCGGCAGATAGACGAGGTAGGCTGTGTTTACTGAAGGGTGCTAGACTGCGAATGCAGCCCAAGGCAAGGTGACCGCAACCTCTCACCTCGTAACCTTTATTGAGACCCCCCTCACCCATCTCTCTCACCAATGTTCAGAGGCTCTTCAGACATAAGCCTTCTGCACCGGTTGTCCATGAAAGCCCTGTCATCTATAAACAATTATTTTAAGAGTGCTATAAAACTAATCAGTGCTATAAACCTTGCTGTGCTTAACATGTTTTTGGTTACCAGTAGTTACACAATGAATGGTGCTCATGAATGACCTTAACTTTATAACAATAGACTTGAACTGCATTGAGAGAGAGAGATTCATGTTACTCTACAGGATTCTTATATGTTTTAAACAGGGTGTGGCTCAGGGGTAGAGCCAGCGTCTTGTTATCGAAATGTCGCTGGTTCAATTCCCCTGGTCTGCATGTCCAAGTGTCCTTGGGCAAGATACTGAACCCCAAAATACTGCTCCTGGTGCTGGTCGGCACCTTGCATGGCAGCCTGCGCCATCAGTGTATGAATTACTGTAAGTTGCTTTGGACAAAATGTGAATGTAAACAGAAGTGGACTGCAAAAATCTATTAATTCTATGAGTTTGAATGAAACGACCTTCCACTCAGGCCGCAAATAATAATTCACTTCTTTAAACGTCAGTCTGGCAATTATTTTATGAATTGTTCATTTAATTGTTTGGTTGAAAATGTTTGAAAATAGCAAAAAATGTCAAATTAAAATTCTGATCTCAATTTATAAAGCCCAAAGTGACGTAGTCTGACAGTCAAAAAACAAATATGTTCATTTTATTTTTTGCATAAACATTGTTTTCTACCACATAGTTCGATGCTAACAACTGACAAGTGTGTTCACCTGTCACATGTCGAATTAATTTGCTTGTCAAATGGGAATGTTTTCCTGGTCCTTGCCACATTCTTAGGCTGTATTACAATACATGATATATATCTCGATGCTTTGATACGACAAAGTCTCCTATCACAATTATGATATATATTCTAGTTACTGCCCAGCGGCATACGAAAGTAAACTGAATATCTTTGGGACATTCATCAGGGCGTTATCTTAGGCTTTAGAAAAAAACAGAGTTTCACCATTTTCTGACATTTTCTGGACCAAACAACCAATTCATTCCTCTAGAAAATGATCGACAGATTAATCGATAATGAAAAGAAATCACTAGCTGCAGCCACAATTTGACCATCAAAAACTATTTACCAATTAATTTTCCTCCAATCGCTCAATCGTTGCACCTTTATAAACAAGTGAGAACACACGTCGCACTCCAAATGTCTTGTAAAACCTCAGTGAAGTCATTTTGATGCATGACTTTGCTCCAATCCAATCCAAGAACGGATTTTTATTCGACACAATTAGCCCCCTCCTTTATCTCTGTTATGGGAGCTCACTGTATGTCTCTAAGACAGAGTGCTTGTCCATAGTGCCTCAGTAGTCCTCTGACAGTATCCGTCACTCCATGGGTGGCTCTCCGTCCATCATTCTTTCTCTGACTTTATCAAATTACACTTGTTCTTTGTCCTTGAAAACTTTGGTCAAGATGACATGCAAGCAAGAAAGACACTGTAAACAAAAGTGCCAAAACACCACCACACTCACACTCACTCACATCTTTATCTTGCCTGGGGGAAGCTTCAAAGCTTGTCTCTACGAGCTGCTTGTTTCTCTATGAGCGGCCACCCCTAAAAATAGACACACAGCCTTTTGGGTTGTGTTGCAACCCCAACGGCAACAATACCAGGAAAGAACCTGTACGTCGGCTAATTATATCCACACACACTGTAAATGTCACAGTGAACACACAAGTGACCCAACTCCTGCACGAGCACACACATGGAGGGGTAGGTGTGTCCAAACACGCCTGCATGACAGATCCAGCAGTGAATCTGGAGGACGGTGTGAGCCAAATGCTCAGCAGCTTACTGATCCTCCGTCGGCTTTATTATGAGACAGAGAAAACTCGTCCTCTGAGACCACAGGCGTGCCAGCACGCAGTGTTTTTGTCTGTAACTGACACATGGCAGCGGCTGGTTATAGTTTGGGGGTGTTGGTTTCATTGTGCAACTTCATTTCATCACAGAATTTTTTGCAGGTTGCAGCATGCCAAATACGTATTTGTGTTAATTTTACAACCGCTCCTTATTAATTAAAAAAGTATCCTGAAGGCTGTCCCTGTGGCTGCAGTGACCTTAAACTACTCTCTCTTCACATAGAGCGTCTACTGTTGCACACATTAGAGATAATGGCCACAGCTAATCTGCCCTGGTGCTCACACTCACTGCACTGTTACTGCCAAGCGTGTTTAAAGTGCAGGAGTATGTGTGTGTGTGCCCAAACAGCCATACTAACATGGAATTCCCCTAAAACTACAAAATCAGTTTCAGGGGGTGGTGATCTTTGGACTTTGGCAGCTGGTGGGAACACAAACACAGAGGACGGCCTGGATTTTTAGTAGAAAATTAATGGGAGGCGTGGGTTAGAATCTACATTTACACCAGAGGAAACAAAATCCAAATGTCCAATCACGTGTAATGACACAAGAAACCAGCATGTAAACAAATAAGCCAAGCCCAACCAACCTTGTGTTTCCTCCTTGGTCAGTGAATGGGAGAGAACAGGCAGCAGTAGTAGTAGGCAGCTGAGGCAAAACACATGTCTCTATTTTTCTCCCTGTCGCTCCCCGTCTGCGCTCAAATTCCAATACCGAGTCCCAGAAACAAGCCGGGAAAGACAGGAGAGAGAGAGAGAGAGCGCGAAAGAGCGGGTTGTGAACGTCAGAAAGTGAGAGGCAGGCTGCGATCAGAAAACCAGTCGGTTCACTTGTGCGTCCTGAATTCCCATACAGATGCTCTGTGGTAGAGCTGCCAACAGACAGCAGATTCTCCCAGATTCCTGCGGGCTCTGCTCCTCGGCTGCCCCGCCGTTCATCAGAGACAGAGAGAGAGAAGTATCAACAGCTGTGAGTGTGTGTGTGTGTGTGTGTGTGTGTGTGTGTGTGAGAGAGGATATACTGTGTGTGTGTGCCCTCTGCGAATGAGGGTGTGTGTTTGTGTGGAAAAGAAGCTAAAGGGACCACGTGATGCAGGCTTAATCCCCCGCCCACTGGCTAGAAGCGGACACACACACGCACGCACACACACACACACACACACACACACACACACACACACACACACACACACACACACACACACACACACACACACACACACACAGATTCAGGCTGCTAGACCAATCAGAGCTCAGGCTCACACACACTAATCACCCATACTCCTCCTCCTTCTCCTCCTCCTCCCTCACCCTCTCTCTCTCTGTCCTCCCTCTCTCTCTGTCTAGTCATCTTTTTTTCTTGTCCCCTTTTTTTTTTCTTTGATCCATTCACTTTCTGCTCTCTCTCTCTCCCACATTCCACAATCCATTCTCTCTCTTTCTATCTCTTTCTGTCCCTCATTCACACCCCCTCCTCCCCCCACCACCCCTCCGGGCGACTGTACTAAAGGTCAGTGTTTATGAGTTCGTCTGGCAGCAGCGTAACTGCAGCCACACACCCCTGCATGGTCTTTATAGGCATGTCTGCCCATCAGAATCAGTGTTATCTGGGTCTGTCCGAAAGTCAGAGAACATCGTCAAAACCAGGATTTTTAAATCAAATTGTCAAAGTAAAACGGCCCTCAGATGTCAGGGTAAGCCACATAACGACTGTTTGTGATTCATTGATTGGCCTAAAGCAAAACTCCATTATAAATCTGGCCTCTTTTCATCTGTTCCCGTTGATCCTTTTTACTGCTGATTGATTCCAAAGCTGCGATTTCTGACCAACGTATTGCTTTTCTATATCTGCCAGTGGACACTTTCATAACCAAAAGCAAAACCCCAAACTCAAAGCACATTTTCAGCATTCTTTGTGCTCACTCGGAGAAATAGTACCAACATGATGTATATCATGAGACAAAACTCTTCAAAACTTTCGGACTAATTTCTGTTAATTTCTAATTACATGTTACACTGTTTAAAGATTGATTTTTCGATTGTCCACACAGGATCTCAGGGAAAAGTAACCTTCTCTAGATTCTCCAGATTATCAAAAAACAGACTACACCCAACAACCGTATTGCAAATAAACGGTAGTGTTAAGGTCACATTGTAAGCTTTTCTAAGTAGACAGGTAGACATCACTTTTTAAAAATAACACATCTACAGAACTTTTAGAAAAGTGCAGAACAAAAGTATCTCTTTTCCTTAAAAACATTATTATGATTGTGAATTAATAATTAAAACAGGCTGAGTTTTACATTATGCGCCCAGCATACAAACCAACGTTAGCTAGCATTAGCACCATTAACATTGGCTAGCTAGTGTTAGCAACCTTAACTTAAACCAGCTAGCGTTGGCAAGGTAACACTAATGTTTTCCAGCTAGCATCAGCAATGTTGCTTGTACAACAAACTGCCGACCACTTGAGTGGGCATATGAACAAACAATAGCGGTGTTGTGATGTGAATGCAATGGAAGGGAGGAGATGAAGTGCTTCATTTTGTGGCCGAATGTAATCAATAAATAATGTTTACTTCCTGCTCGAGCCTCTCTACCGTGAGTAGACGTACACTTCCTTCTGCATGGCGATGTGCTTGGCTGTTGTAGTTCGGTAAAAAGGAAAAAAAATGTTCTTACATGAAAGTGCTCACAATAAGGACTGTTGATTATCTTGAGTAACCAGGTCATGATTTCTGGAAGAAGACATTGCTGTTGAGTTTTTCAAACATATTTTTTGGCACTTTGAGTACCACAAACGAGTGCCACCTAGCT
>OMLP01019170.1:0-11481 GCA_900302685.1 Spondyliosoma cantharus
GGCGCTCAGGTAGAAGAGAACTACAGACACTAAGCTGCAGTACTCGGACAACAGAGACAGCAGCGGGGATGGAGCGTCCAGAGAACGGAACTGCAGGTAGCGTCCTACATGGAACGGCAGCCAGCACAGGACAAAGGCCAACACCACCACCACTGGAGGAGGAGGAGGGGGAGGAGGAGGATGAGCAGAAAGGAGAAGAGAGAGGTAGAGAAGTAAGTGAATGCAGACAAGGAGACACATATACTATATATGGACAAAGTTATGCGTGTGCGTAATTTGCGCGCTCTCCAAACTTACCCAACATCTTGATGGTCTGTCTGTTGCTTTTTTCCCGATGCGCCACACGGGAGTTTATGTTCGTTTCCCTGTGTCTTTGCCACAGCCGCCGACCGATGAGGCTGTAGAGCACCGTGAGACAGAACACCGGCATGAAGAAGAACACAGAGCTCAGCCACACCATGGCCCCCATCAGGCCGGACTCCACTGCGTAATGGGTCATTTTACACTCCCGGGTGTCTCCTTCCTCCGGGAAGAACCCAGTCTCATTCACCACCCAACTGAGGTTTCCTGGCCACATGCTGTCACGCTCCACTCCCACCATGACAAACACAGGTCCGGCGCTCAGTAGAGAAACTGTCCAGAGTAGAAGAATGAGGGCGCGCACGCGCCTTTTGGTAACCAAGGCTTTGGCACGCAGCGGGAAACAGATCGCCAGGTATCTCTCCACTGACAGCGCGGTGATGCTGAGGATGGTGGAGTAGGTGCATGACTCTGACACGAACTGAAAGAGCTTGCAGAGCGCGTCCCCAAACCGCCAGGGCCTGTACCTCCACATACGGTAGAGGTCCAGCGGCATACAGAGGAAGATGAGCAGGTCGGATACTGCCATGCTGCACAGGTAAAGGTTGGTGGTTGTGCGCATGTCCCGGTACTTACTGACCACCAAAATGGTCATGACATTACCGGCCACCCCGACCAGAAACAGCAGCGTGCAGGCGATGGTGATGCCTGTGAGGAGAGGGATTGAGTAGTAGTTGAGAGGAGGAAGGCCGAGATCAAACTTCCTTGTGGCGTTGTGGGTCTCCTCCCAGCTGCAGTTATGGGAGAGGCACTCCGAGAGATTTGGCCAAGAGGGCATGCTGTCGCCGCGCGGTTATTCACGGGGCCGTGCCTGGCCCTGACTGCTGAAGGGACCCCGGGTCTGGGACTCCTCAAGCCCCCTGGCGCTGCCCTTTCCTCCCATCGTCTGTGTTTGAGTCACACGAGTAATGGCAATGGTTTGCAGCCGTGCGTAAAAACCAAGATCCTTGAGCGCGTTGCACACACAATGTTTTGCGTACACAGTGAAGCTGGAACAAGTCACAAATTCTGATCGATCAAAAAACAACCAAGATCCTCAAGGGAACGGAGAGTCCTCCCCAAAGTCCAACACAAACATGAGGCTATTTTCGGGCAATCCAAATTATCCACTTCATCAGTGCTCCAAACACGGTTTGGTGTTGAGTACTTGTTCAAAAGAGGAGTAGGCGTGTTAATTACAAAACTAATTACATGCTGGATATTTGTAAGCTACACATCATCAGCCTAAATCCATGCGGAGGTGTATTCCAATCAAAGCAGATGCAGGAGGGAAAAAGACAGCACAGGCATCTGCTTTCTAAATGACTGAAGAAAAATCTAACTTAGGGACAAGTTGTCGCCCACGTCCTCTCCGTTTGGAGAAAATAAGAAAATGAGAATCCTTCATGCGTAAAAGAGTCCCAAAGAGTTCCCAATCCCCGGCAACGCGTCCCTGTGTTTGCGCGTCATATGAATCAAAACAGTGGGTCGGCAGTTGCATTGGGCAGCATGTGATGGTGAGTCAGAGGCAGGGTCGTAATGATGCGGCAGCAGCGGTAAACATCTGTCCTGGGAAGGGCACCGCAACTCAGACTCGGCCAAACACAAACGGGTAAACAACAACCACAGTGAAAACGAACACGGTGTGCCGGAACGGAGACAGTTTTATAAAAGTCACAAGCACCACGAAGGAGCGACGCGTTCTCAACATAATCATGCACATATGACTTTAAAGGATTGAAGTAGAACAAAGTGGTTGGGGATGATGAAGAAATTCACCCTGGCTCTCCAAATCTGCTCCTCTGGCTGTGGTGCATATCCATTATGTGAGTCCTGGCTCCCAGTGCGCAAAGCATCATATACAGGTGAAAGTGATGCTGCTCGAGGGGAGGGTGGTGTGAGGTGGTCTACGGAGACTCCGGTGCTGCAACGCCACCTACAGGTGTTTTCGGGCTAGTGATGAGTCTGGGTTAGTGCCCATTGATCAGTGCTGGGAGTCTTCAGAGAGGGGGGAAGAAGAGTGAGCTTTCAGAAACTCGTCCAGATGAGCAAGACCCAAAATTACCACCTGTTCCTGAAGTGTGGCTCTGCAGCCAAGGATGGTGATGGTGATGGTGAGTGAGGGAAACAACATCCCCACAGGGATCAATTTAGTCATCTGTATAAGATTCAAAGATCCTATCTGGAGTTTGCTTCCTAAAATTATCCACACAGGCTTATCTCAAGAGCCACTTTGGGTGACGGTTTAGACAGAGAGTACGGTTTTTGCCCAATGGGATATAAAAAATGTGATGCTTAATATCTGAGAATTGCACTCTGCCCGGATGTAATCGTATTATTCCACAGTCACAAAGAATCAAATCGCATTAAAGTCAACCCAAAGCCCCAGATTTCATTCAGAACTCAAATTTGCCGTCTGCTGTAGGAGAACAGGGGGCTGTGGTGTGGCACTTATGAGTGCACTGCATTCCTGTTTCACAGCGTTGGTAAAATTAGCAATGTGTCACATCCCTCCTGCTGAAGAGTTTTATATGCAAAGGAACATTCAGCCACATAAAGTACATTATATGCACATGTATGTGGATAATATTCATGTTCCAAACAGATCAAAACTTTTGCGTAGTGTAAAACGAAGGTAGATCAGGGTCATTTAAGTAACTTACTTCACAGCCACTAGAATATAAAATAGCTTATATCACCCTGTAATAACTGCCAGCCTGATTGGAAATTCTGCCAAAGGCAGTGTTCGGTAACGACGGAGACTGTGAAGTTTGGAAAAGAGCGTTTGAAGTTCGAAGGCTCTAAGCCAAGCTGTCAAAAAATCACATTCCATTTTACAACTCTAATTTTATGTCTGATCATTAACCCCTTGAATAGACTTGACTTTACATAACACGTAGAAGAAAAAATTTGGATTGGCGACTGCAAAGCTTGGACAATGTATACTGAGCAGGGAAAATGGAGCATCTGCAAAACACGTTTCTGTTTCTTTAACGTTGTTCTCAACCTGTGGTGAGGGATTTCTTCTGAATGTCTTATTTAAAGGTAGCTGGACCACATGAAGTCATGTAGGATTTCAGGAGAGCCAGAAGCTAAACAAAAAGCAGGTACTGATGTTCTTCTGAGCAATGCTAGTTAGTTTTAAGACACATCAATTACTGTTTGATTTGACTTAGCTGCAGTCTTATTTGTTTGCTATAATAAGCATAATTACTGAGATGTTTGAATTTGAAAAACGATTTATCAACGAGAAGAAAAGTGGGCAAAATAGCCTTTGAGGGTAACTCCACCAATGTTGCACCTCAAAATTTGTTACAGGTCTCGGAGGATTACTGAATATGTGAAGAAGGTAGTGTAATGATTTTTTGTTGTCATTTGTTGTCAAAAGGGAGTGAATGCCTAATGGAACAGAAGTGATCAGGAAAAATGGCAGAAAGACAGGAAGTTGAGAGGAAAACATGAAGGAAACAGGAAATGGCTGACCCAAACCCCAAACCATGACATTAATGGCTTCAGAGGAAGCTGCATGGAATCTGATGAATAACCTCCAATGATGTAACTCAAAATGGCGACATCATCTGTATCGATTTTCATTATTTGTTTTTAAGCTGTCCATAATGAGCTCAACAGCGTTATAAGAGTGCAATGCAGACCAGTGTTCTGGCAGCCGCATTACCCACAATGCAATTAAGCCAGTGTTGACATCATGGGGGGGCTATTCATCAGATTCCATGCAGCTTCCTCTGAAGCCATTATACTACTTGTTCACGCAGTAGTACTTCCCAAGACCTGTACACACACTTAAATGAGTAAAACTGGTGGAGTTACCCTTTGATTAGTCATTATAATTTTGTTTTTACATGCTTTCGTTTTCCATAATAGCATAATGGGGTTTATATGGGAATGTCAGGTGTCAAAAAGTCTGGTCTTGATACATTTGTACGCAGTCAACATGCACTTTGGATTTGCAGGGCGTTGGCCAAGATGAGCACATTATTATCATTAGTTAAAATCCTGTCGTCAACTTTAACAACGTAGCGCTGTTTATTACTGTCAGACCGACAAACACCGCTGCTTGTATTCTCATTGACTCAATGACTGGAGGCCTGAAATTGTGAAGCTCATCACAATCTGCAATATATTTCTATTTTCTGCTGCACTGATGTGATCCCAAGTGCTTCAAATGCGGTTATCTCTCTGCCCTTTGTGCCATCGTGTTTACCAGTAGATACCATTATGTTTATGACCGCTGAATCATAATGTGTGTGTGAGAGAGAGAGAGAGAGAGAGAGAGAGAGAGAGAGAGAGGCAGAGAGGGCAAGAGGGTGAGCAATAAGAGAGATAAACACACAAATAAAGAAAGAGAGTGAGAGAGAAAGAGATCTGTACGGTGGAACGGACAGGAACAGGACGCTCGCACTAGAAAGTCGTGTCTTTGAAGGCATCTTTGAGACCTTTTCATCACATCTGGTATGTACGCGTGGTCATCCGTGTAGCCAGACTGCATTGTTTGTGCATGTAAGGTTAGATTTAGGTCGTGTGGAAAATAAAACCTCAACTGACAAACTTCCGGCATCCGTATTATGGATTCTAACAACATTTCAGCGGGCCTGTGGTCGTACCAATTGCTGTAATGATGATAATAGCCGAGCAACAAGCTGAAATCACCACTATTTACAGACAAAAAGCCTCAATTGGACTGTTTCTGTGACAACAGGAGGTAATAACGGCAACATTGGTTATCTTGACTGAAATAGGGCTGTATTTTGGGGTCAGGAGAGTTCTGTTTTTCTGGTCTTTTTATGGCTGTGAACAGTGTGTATTGTAGCTTTCCGCAGTTCCCCTCTGTGCTTGATCTTTTTATGGTTGTACTGCCGTGTGTTTCAGTCCTATTTGCCTATGGTTCACATGTACGTTCTTCTACAGTGTCTCTGGTAAGCGTGGAAGTGTTTTAATGGTCATTGTGTCTGACATATGACTCCGAGGTGTAGTATCAGAGTCCAGGGTGAAGTCCCCTGTCATCAGGATACACCCACACATTTGACGGTGATGCGTTCAAGTGTGTTTGGTTCTATGCGAGGCGCAGTTTGTGGCTCCATCCACAAGATGGAGGAAGAGTTCTCTTTTTGATTTTTGCACTTGAACCTGAAGATCTTTATACCTACTCGTGTGTGTTTGTGAAAACTAATGAATGGTTTAGTGCTGCAGGTGTGATGTGAGGGAAATGTTTCAGCAGGAACACACACATAGCATGGGCACACAAAGACTTAGGTGGACACACAACTAACTCAAATTGTTGCTTTTTGTTTTCCCATTTCTGTATGTTTTTTTTTTTTTTTTTAACCCTACAAGCTCAATAATTTTTAAATGCACATACTGGCACAGATAGACATGTATGCACATACACACAAAAGCTAAAGAAAGAAACATAATGAACACACACATGCACAGACAAGTTGCACTGAAACAAACAGAGTGAGAGTGTGTAATGATGCCACAACAGGCAGGACCAGTGTCAGTATTTTCTGACTCCTCCTACTCCACCAAAAGTCCACGACACGTGTCCGTCCAATGAGAGAAGCCCGTGGGAGGAACCCGTTGCTGCGATTGGCGTAGAGTTTCAGACACCCCCTCCCTTCCTGAGGAGTTGGGAGAGAGTTCACTGTTAGTTTTTTCTCCCTCAGCCACACTTACTGAGTTAGAGAGACAGAGGCAGAGAGGAGGGCTGAGCTGCCTGCTGTACACTTCCTTTGTGGAGAGGGTGTGTGTGTGTGTGTGTGTTTGTGTGTATCGGCTGTTCAGTGGAGCCAAAGTGGAACCGGTCACGAATCAACATGTGGACTGAAGGTCCACAGACAGAGCAGGTTGGTATAGTGTCTGTCTGTGTGTGTGTGTGTGTGTGTGTGTGTGTGTGTATGTGAGAGAGAGTGTGTGTGAGTGTGTCTGCTCTCTCTGTTGTTCTATTTGCGTCCATGGGCTCGGGGGGAGATATGTGTCTCTGTGACACTCCTTGGGTTTTGGGTTGTCAGTGGGATCATGGAGAAGAATGAATGTGCAGTATCTCCGAGGCTCCTATAAGTAGAATCAAACAGTTGGAGCTCTTGTCTGTCTTCACAGCCAGGTATTCAACATGAAGCTGTGTTTGTTCGTGCTGGGAAGATGTTTTGAGTGAAGATCCTCGGCTCCCTGAGTTTTTCATTTTTGCTCCTGTGCACTGTTTTATTTGTGAAATAAGGCAAAAAGTTGTGTGATACCTGTTGTTGAAGGCTGCTCAGGTGTGTGTGTGTGTGTGCTGACCTGCTGCCCCCCTTACCTCCTCACAGCCTGTTGAGAAAGTTAGTTGCTGCAGCTGGAATGTCATGGGAAGGCTGGAGATATTTTGTTTCTCTTTTTCCTGCTGCTCACTCATACCAGTCACCCCCCCCTCTCCTCTCCTCTCTTCTTCTGTTGTCTTTGCAACTGATACGCATGATACTGACCTCTGGCATTTCAGTAGCCATCCTTTTCACATGGCCTGCGTGACCTCAGTACTGTTCTACAGTGAACTTTTATTACCGTTACTCTTGAAGTGTGTCTGTGTGTGTTTGTTTACCTGCATCGACCTGGTCCATGTGCTGCTGTCCTGCTCAGTTTGTGATACGTATCAATCATTAATCCCATCAGAGAGAAGTCGAAGATTTCTTTAGTCCACAGCAACCTTGTGTTCTTTTAAAGACGTTACATAACAGTAGTTGTATCTCACGCAGTGTTATTCTATTTCTCAGGCAGGATAGGATAAATATTTTTTAGTGTGAAAATACATTCCAGATGTGGACCGCAGTCTCCCGTGCTCTCACCATATGGCGGAGTCCTGCCGAGTTTCCAACCACAGTCTCATAAATTAAAACTTGTGGTCAATTTAAAGATTATTTTCAGGGTTGTACAACAGACATCGTTTCTGTCACTTGTACTATCAGTCTGCATCATCAGATTGTTTATCGCTATGTTGGAAATATTTGTGGTCCACCACAGGAACTGACTTTCTCAATGCGTTCTCAATGCTGCCGCTATAGATAACAGGTTTAAATATAAACAGTTCAGTTCCCATTCATAACATGCTGTTCGGCCCAGATTATCTTGTAATGTGAGGGGTTTTTAGGTCCAGTAGTCATAGTAATACCAAACATGTTTGATGTTAAAACCCCCTGATAAATTCTGGATGATTGCGATACTTTCTGAACAGCCGATATGAGAGGCGTCCCGGAGCAGCTGACGGTGCTGCCAAGCATTACTAAACATTGTAGCCCTCGAGGGTAACGTTAGCTAGCATACTACTGTCGACAGGAACGTAAAATCTCTCTTTGACCACATCGTCCCACTCACCCAGACTCGTTTAACCTTCCGCTTCAATTTTTTTCTCACTGCAACGGGAGTTTTTGCACCACGCTAATCTCCGTTTTGTTTATGTCTGCTTCCCCATGAGATCGTTTGTTCATACGACACTGTACTTCCCCGGGTGCCTCAGCAACAAAAATGCCAAGTGAGAAGTTGGTTGAATGTTTCTCAAGATATGCAAAGAGATTCTTTGTTTTATACTTGGATTGCGGCAGACAAATGAAAGCGCTCTCATGCGCAGCAGTAGAAGATAAAAGGGATTCATGAGATGCAACAAATAGAAGTGATTTATTTACATAGTGAAAAATGTCACTGTGCCATTTGGCACTCAGATCATCATTAACACCTTTGGTTTGCCAGTGTTTCTAAACTCTCTCTATTTTTGATTCAGATAAGTTATTTTTGAGCTGTATACAAGCCTTTGTTATCAAGTTTCTTGCAAACTTTAAAGGGTTCACCCAATAAAAACAAAAATAATTATGCTTTAGTCCGTATCACTCGTGCTATCTAGCCACGCAGGTAGTTTTCATCATCTTTTCAGAAACAGCGTTCTCAATACTCTGGAGAGTCCAAAGAAAACTCTGTCAGCACTCTTCATACAGGCTACTTTTAAAAGTTAAAGATGTTATGTGACATTTCGACTTGACCCTTTAAAAGATAATGGTGTCTTTCATTTGGCCACCTGTTTCAGGAAAGAGCCAAGAAGGAAGGAAGGAAGTGACAAAACGTAACATAAATAAAAGTTAAAAACATTTCCTCAGTCTTGAGCATTCAAGGTAACACAGATATCTATCTGCAGTTGTGGGTGTTCAGCAATGAAAAGAGCAACTCCCATGATCCCACATGATTGATGTCTTTTGTTTGATTGTGAGACTTCTTGTGTCGGAAAATGACATTCTGTGCCTTTAAAGTTAAAAAGTAGTTCCAGTGGAAACCTCCTCACAGCAGTTTGTTGATTAACCGGTAAACTGTTTTTGGGAAAAAACGTGCAGCTGCTAAACTTTTAAAAATCGCTGTTGGCAACACATCACTAAAATCTCATGGACAGGATCGCAACACCCGGGCAAATAAAACCAAAACGTGGCTAAAAATACTGGAGATTGTAATTTGGGGGAACCAACCAAGTCAAGAGCGCAAATGTCCTCGCTGCTTTCTGTCCTGCTACTGTAATCGTGGCGAGTTGGAGTCGCTTTAGCGGTCAGTAAAGTTATAGTTTGGTAGTTGCTAGGCTCTGACTTGGCCGCCTCGGCCCGGGCTGAGTCAAGCTTGGCTGAAAGAGAGAGAGCAGTTCCATCACTCCCTCAGTACAATGATGCCTTGTGTTCCTGCCAGTAGAACGCCACTCTGGCGATGATGACGATTGCTCCCTCTCCTTTTCTGGCATCTACTGTATGTCTTGCTTTCTCTTCTGCCTTTCTGACCATCCCTATCCCCCTATCCGTGGTGTGAAGGATTAGATAATAGGCAGCTTTAGTGTGGGCAGCGAAAAAAGAGAGGTGTCACAGACCTCTCTTGTTGCTTCTCTACTCGGTCCTCCCTCTATCTTCTCTCTCTCTCTCTCCCTCTTTGTACCATCTGTGCCATGAGGAGCTTGGCACCGCACAAGCTGTAAATGCCAAGCAAGGTTTATTTTATCTTTATTGCATGTGTGTGTTTGAGTGCGTGAGTGTTAGCCTGTTACGCAAAGACGGTGTTTACATGTATGTATCGTGTCTTTCCAGTGTGTTAACCCCTCGCAGTTTGCCACAGCGCTTGTCAAGTTTGTTACCACACATCCAGGAATAGATGACGGGCGCATCTCGCAAGTTAGCTATTCTCTTCCCTACGCTCAGTGATACGTCACAGCACCTCTGCAGATACTGACATGGACGCGCAGCCCCTCCTCCTATAATGTGACAGCTTCCAAGCACGTATTGCAAAGAAAGCCTAATGCAGAGGGACAAAAGCGGGAGTGTCGGCTTATGACACATTTGGGTGACACATTGTGCAGCCGTGACGACTTTTTATCTGTAAACACGTACAGATGTGATAGTCATACGATAAAGATGTCGGGTTCAGAGGCGAGGACGATAATGGTGGTGACACCTATGAACGAAATCCTTTCTTTGGCATAGTGAAACTGAGACGGAGAGTTAATGATGAAATGCTGAAGCTTTCTTTTTTTGTTTTCACTTCACTTTTTCTTTTCTTGTCTTCACTTTTTCCCAACCCGCCGGGTCTGCTTCCACTGTAATCACTGATTTCACGATTTCCCCGAAAGACTAGCCCCTTCTCTCAAACTACGACATGTATTCAGTGCTGCGTGATATATGTACAGATATTCCGGTATTGACTTATAGCAAAATAAGATCTGTGATCTGTGCAAATTTCGACAACGAATGATCAGATATGATCAAACAATGTATCTGCAGACATTAGAGAACTGTGATGTCCATCGCTTCTCATGCAAGAACTGCACTTCCCTGGAGTATAAGGATTTAAACCACAAATGTATTAATGCAAGCCATGTTACCGCAACCTCTCTTTCAAGTGTAAAAGGGTAGATATTTTCTGCCAGTCGTGCTGTCAAACCCCCCAAAATCTTGTTCATAACCTTCACAAGAAGAGACAAATGCAAAAGATTTGAGAGGAATGTGCTGTACGCCTCAGACCTCTCTACCACCGGGATGTTCTGAAGCAGCAGAAGAAAAAAAAAAATCACTTTCTTTAGCATATTGGAAATATAAACATTCTGCACCCAGCTCCGGGTGAGGACAATAACACCGTTTCCCTTTTCAAAGCGCCGAGGATTTGGTTGAGGTCTCATGGAGCGAGGCTTTGAACTTTCAGACTGGATTAGACCACTTACACATCGCCACCCTGCTTTTGTAATGAAGCGATCAAAGCTGCCTCCGAACACTTTCTGTGAGTCACCGTCAACCCCCGAATCCCCCCGTGTGTCTAGTTGTACGAGTACAAATCGTGATGAGTAAAAACGGCCTCAGAAAAGACAACACGATCGTTTTGCGTGCGGACGACCGCGGCGGGTTGTTCCCACACGGACCACACACATTTGGCTGTGAATCGGGTATTTTTGGCTGGAAAGACGCGCAACTTCCCGACCGAACTTAATGTTGGACGGCAACAGCCTCGCAAGCGATGAGGGGATGCAGATTGTTTGTGTCTGCCAGTAAATACGGCCAGGGTGACCTCGTCTTCGCTCCCCATGTGTCGCCGAGCTGCTACAGGAACAGGACGGCTAACGAGGCTCTGCTCCAGAGACATAAACCAGAGCCTTGTCTTATCTTTGTTTTTCATATACAAACCTCAGAGGGAAACTTTTTATGTTGTAATAAGGAATGTAAATGCAACATGGCTGCCTGTTCGGGGACACTCATTCATGTAAAACAAACATGCCGTGCCCTGCTCGCTTCTTCCTCCCAGAGAGACATGAATGGGTGTGGGAGATAAATGAATCAACTATATGTTCGATACCGTATTGATTGGGGATTAACCTGGTTTAACCTGCAGCAATTATTGAAGCTCTGGCGCATATTTCTGTTAAACCCATTTTTAAGTGGTAACGAATTACGTTATTCATGAAATGATTAACTAATGATTTATAGATATGGTTTGTGAGTCATTAATAGTAAAGTCTTTCTCATAAACCGTCAGGTCAGTGTGGGCAGCTGTTGATAAGTCGTTCCGAACAAAGTCACAGGTTTGTTGCATTCTAGGCCAACAGTTAGTAAGTCATCTGTGAAAATAATAAGAGGTCAACAATAAAGT
>OMLP01019173.1:1840-39024 GCA_900302685.1 Spondyliosoma cantharus
CTCCCCCCCTTTCTTGCCTCATTTGTCTCAATCCCCTTCTCTCCCTCTCCTCCTCCCTTTCCTGTTTCCCTCTCCTGTCCCACTCCTATCTGACCCACACATATCATCACTCCACTCAGGAACTCGTAGTACCTCGAGTGAATCAACCGTCTTCAGATATACATTAGAAATAGATGTATCAACATTTACAAAAACAAACACAAACAAGTTTTCATCAGTATCTCTGTTCCTGCAGCAGCTTTTCCTTCAATATTAATGTCTTTTTTGTTGTTGTTGTTGTTGTTGTGTGTAATCCAAGTCTCAAAAGTCCATAGTCGGCTCCACAAATAAGGAGTAATGCAAGCTTGTAGTTTGGTCTCCCTTATATTGAGGCCTAATGCAAAAATCAATCCATGCTCATCTGGTGTACCAGCAGCAGCCAGTGAATTGTGGCAGTCTGGCCAATTTTGATTTAGTCCAGTCTGATAACCTGTTGAGTGACAGAATGATTCTGACTCACAGCGAGTTTGCATTTCTGTAAGGTGTTAGTTGACCGAGCTGCTGGACAATAAGGCTCGAAAACTAATTTCTGCTTTCAGGCTTTGGCAGCTCAGTCGAACACAATGTCACTTGTTTCCATGTGGCTCCATAATTGTACCTCTTTTTGACACAAGACATTGTCTGTCTAAAGTCTAAAGTCCAAAGGCTTGGTTTAAATTTTTTTCTTAGGCTCAATGTGCAGTCATGCACAAGAAGCCGTAATGTATAAATAAACTTAACATATTTAGGTTTGGGGTTCTTTGCGGGAGATTAAAGTAAAATGAGCATGTACAATGATAAGCCAGAAAAATGCTTAATCACTAGAGAAAACTCAATTGCACAGGTGAGATAAGATGACTCAAGAGGAATACTGATGTATTCCACCTAAAGAGGAAAAAAGTAAGCATGATCTTCAGGGTCAGGAATTGCATTTAGACAATTTGAAAGTGGTAATACTTTACAAAATAAAGTCAGTGCTGTAACATGTGAACAAATTCACACTTTGCCACTATTAGCAAGCAGGTGTACACACCAGTGGTCTTGAAGGGAAACTTCAATCACGAGCATTGTGATGAGCAGAGTTTACTGAAGTTTTGAAATATTAAATAAAATCGAACCTCGTCTCACCTATTTTCCCTCCATCTTATTCACCTCCAGGGGAGCGCTTGTTCCCTCCTCCGTCAGGTCTGAGCTACTCCACCTGGTTCTGCGTGGAGCGCTTCAGTACGGCTCCTCACGCCCATCCGGTGCGTCTGCTGACCGTCGTCCGGCGGGCCACGTCCTCGGAGCAGCACTACGTCTGCCTGGCTGTGGTTCTGTCGGCCAAGGATCGCTCACTGACCGTCTCCACCAAGGAGGAGCTCCTGCAGACCTACTGTGAGTAGAGTAGTGACATTAACCAACCTGTATCATTCACTGTATCAGGTGTTTTTTTTTTATTTAATTTCTTCCACCAAATTAAGTTAAAATAACTGGCTATGGGGAAATTTATAACAACTTGGCTCTACAGTGGGAAACCTTGAGTGAGGGAAGTCAACATTTGTATCCAAACACTGCACGGCTGTCGAATGGTTTGGTCCAGTGCATATTGTAGATTTCAGTGATGATATGATATAATGCATGTTCTCATGAAATGAATCATCGGAGTGTGTGTTTGAATGTAGAAAATGTTTGTGTATTTTTAAAGTTTTACTTAAAGTTAAAATTGGTGGGTTGGGGGCAAAGCTAGGGACAAACCTGAAGGAAGGAGGGAGGGAGGTAAACCTTACAAAGCTGTCCCTCGTTGGATTTCAGTCAGTCACTCAGAGTTAATTGTTTCTACATCTGCTCAAGCCTGCTGACTCATCGATATCAACCCCCCTCCTTTCCCCCAATCAAGCAGCGGATGAGTCAAGTGAGGAAGCCTCCTTCTATGAGATCCTGCCCTGCTGTGCTCGTTTCCGCTGCGGCGAGCTGATCGCCGAAGGCCAGTGGCACCACCTGGTGCTGGTCATGAGCAAAGGCATGCTGAAGAACAGCATGGCCACGCTGTACATCGACGGGCAGCTTATCAACACTGTCAAGGTACTTATAGACTGAATGATGTCATACATGCTGGTATATTCATTGTACCTGTGTGCAGCTGATATTGTAAAATATTTCTCGTATGTGGTGTTATTACTGTTATAGTGAAGTTCTGCGCAGGTTATAGATCAAACTATGTAAAACTATTATTAAAAAATGCTCATCACAGATTACTAAAATCTAAGCACATGGCTTCAGAATTATCTGATAAACAGTCAAAAACCTAAAGATTTTAATTTCACAATAAAAAGACAGCGAAGAGAGTTTACATAGAGAGTTTGGTATCTCTTTTTTATAAATGACTTCAAGGATTAATCTGTTATCAATATTCATTCAATCAGTCAATCAAACTTTATTGATATAGCACCTTTCAAACAAATCAAAATGTAATTGAAAGCGATTGAACAAACACAGGATATTAAGACAAAAGTGGATGATGGATCAATTCCAACAGGATGAGTAGTTACAATAAGAAAAGCTAAAGATTGAAATATAAATGCAAGTCATTAAAACAACAATGGATAAAAGGATACTATTAAATACTACACTTAAAAATGTAAAAAAAATGTTAATAACATAGAATATGACAATGTTGATGCTAATTTTTTTTGTTGATCTAATAAAAGCTTATTCCAGACATAAAATCCCCTTTTTAAGATTTGCTTGTGTCTATCATTTCTATTCTAAAATAGAGAGCAGATATCTGACTGCATCATTATCTCCTCACTTATACTAAAATCTATATACAGCAGCTGAGAGTGAGTGAGTGAGTGGATGTGTGGAGACTCTTCATCTACAGATTCCACTCCAGGTCAGTGGATGGCACAGTGCTGATATTATTGAAAACAGCAGTGTCAGATAAGCTTTTAACTTTAGTCATTTTCCTCTGGAGTGAAACCTTCATTAGTCCTGCCTTGATGAGGAATATCCATATCATACAATAAGTTCAGCTGTTTGTATTTCTGAACCAGGCCGTGCACAGTCATCTTGCCACACAGCAGTCAGCGGCCTGTGATGTGGCTTGCGGTTCGGTGACTTTAGATTCCCCATGAGATTAGAGAGCAGAGCGGGGTAAAGGCTTGGCAGACCGCAAGTCTCAGCTTCCTCTCAGCACTGCTGATAACAACGGCTTCATTTCCTGCTGAGGTCGTCATACAGGAAACAACAAGCCGGTCATATGTATCTTATGTGTTTGTGTGCATGTAAGAGTTTATATGTGAGTTTCTCTTTGTCCTTTGTGAATCGATATTTGTAAAGCACAGATCTTCTCTCCTAAAGTGTCAACTTTTCATCCCTAGTGTTTTCAAGTGGAATTATTGTTGGCGTGGCTGTCGTAAAGACAAGTGCTTTTTGTTTTCCTCAGAGGAGCAGCTACCAGCAACACAGGACAAAACATGAGTTCATTATTTTATATAGAATATAGTGGAAACATGAAAACAGAACGGCTGCCAGCATGATCGCCAGTAAGCCTTTGTTTTCCCAGAAGATTTCATGCACAGTTTCATACAAAATAGCATGGGGATAATTACAGTGACATTTACAGGGAATCAATTTAAACAATAATGATGTCTTTGTTCTATAGCCACAGTCAACATGTACTTCATAATGATAAATTAAAGCTAAAAATCTGTTTATTGCCAGTTTAAGTACAAAATCTCGAAGGATTTCGTTGGGAGCTCTTCATAGCAAAAGTATCTGCAGTACTCGTATTGGCTTAATGGATAATGCCAATGAACCCTGACCTGACCAACTCAGACCAATGGCTGTTCGCTCAAAGAACTGTTGAGTTGCATTTTTGTTGGCTCCATTTTAACTTTAACCCCCTGTACACCCTGAGCTATCAGTGCATATAAGTCCAACCACCACCATGTATCATTAAGACCCAAAACCAACTAATTTCATTTTATTTCAATCTTATGGTGATTTTTCCACTTACTGGATTAATACTTCTGTCAGAAAATAGTTTAAGAATGGCTGTTACATGTTCCCATGCCTCAAAGTGTTCAGATCTTCAGATATCCAGCTAACCATTTAAAACGTAAAAGTATTCAATTTGCAATCATATCACCTGATAAAACAACTAATCATTCAGCACTCTTATAATTGGCACTGGCAATAATGATTAAAAATAAAGAAATGTTTGTGACGTACCTTCATAAAAATCACTCATCTTTATCATTACTCTCCTCCAGCTTCACTACATCCACAGTGCACCAGGCGGTTCCGGCTCCACCAACCCCCCTGTTGTGAGCACTGTGTATGGGTATGTAGGGACGCCACCTGCCCAGCGACAGCTCTCCAGCCTGGTGTGGCGTCTTGGGCCCAGCCACTTCCTGGAGGAGGTCCTGCCTGCCACCAGTGTTGCCGCCATTTATGAACTGGGACCGAACTACGTGGGCAGCTTCCAGGCTGTCTACCTCCCCTGTAAGCGTTCCCCTTTCCTCTTCAGTGTGGTGTTCAGAAAAGCCTTTACCACCTTATGCAGCCTTGAAAAGTTTACTGTTCAATTCTCATCTTTAAGTGTCACTCTTGTTTCCTTTAGTTCACCACTCTCTCTGTTTTCTCCATGTCTTTGACTGTCCTTTATAACTGCTTTGCTTTTTGTCATTATACCCCCTTTGCTCACACATATCACCTCATCTGACTCTTTATTGTCCCAGGTAAAGACTCGAAGACAGAGGTAGCACCTACCTCCCCAGTGGCGTTGGTACCAGAGGAGAAGGTCTCCTTCAGTCTCTATGCACTCTCTGTCTCAACACTCACTGTGGCCAAGATCAGGAAAGTCTACAACAAACTGGACAGCAAAGCCATCGCTAAACAGGTCAGACATGCCACAGCTCAGTAGAATAAATGTCACGATGCTAGCGTGGTGTTAATTAAAGCCGCTACATGTAGAATTTAACCTTTCATCTTATTAGGGACTAAAGTGTTGTTCTTCCACCAAACTACATGGTGCACCTTTAATATATAACTACTGGAGAGGGCTGGCTCCACTTCCAATAGCTGCTGTTTAAAAAAATTAAAAACTAAAAGGGCAGCATCAGGCGTATTATCAGACTTAATCAGATGAATATTGTAGATTCTTAAATGAAACTCTTAGAGTAAGTAACATCTGAGTATCAAATATTTTCAGTTCTTTTATTTAACTTCTAGTGAGTGAGCTGGTGGAAAGAGGAGTCTTTTCTGGGTGGATGTTGCTGGAGCGTTGACCTCATTGACTCATATTACATCATGACAAACTGATGTAACAGACCGAAAAAAGAAGCGGCCACTTTTCCTCAGCCACAGCCAAGAGTGATGTTTTCAGTTCAGACCTTTAGCGAAATTGCAAAGTTTGCAGAGAGGAAAGATTTTTATCTAAATAATATATAAATACACATAAGAAATTCAGATTTGTATAACTATATACACACACATACACACTGGTGCGCAAAGATAAAACTCAACAGAAAATATGGATTCAGTCTGCTTGCATGGTTGTTCATTCACTCATATTCAGTATCTATGAATTAACAGTTACTAACACACTCCTTTTTATCACACCAAAATGATGTGATAGAGCTCCAAATGAACTCCCTCCTCCATCCTTATCTTTCTCCCCACCTGTCTAAGTTATTTCCCAGCCTGCATTGCTCTGTGCTAAGCCTCGACCCATGGCGACTCACAGCAAGGCAATGGCAAAGAACTGTAGAGGTAGCGTTTTTGCTGCAGCAGGGACCTGCTGTAGAATAGGAATATGTAGTTTATGGTACTGGCAGTTAAGAGAATCCATTGTGTTTTTGTTTGATGAAAATACAGACTGTAACATAATCAGTTCCTCCTCATTAAAACCAGGAAAATGCCACATGAAGGCATTTTTTTACACCTTTGTCAGTGGTGATTTGGCCATCATGGTAAAAGGAATAAACAGAGCGTGGTCCTGCTGTTTCTCCCTAATTGGTCCCACATTTCATTGTAACTTTCTAAAAGCCTTTGAGAAAGTTTGGACCTTGATACAAGACAGCAGCTTTCAACGACAAATTCTGATGCCCCTGAAACATCCACATGAACCGTTCAAACACTACACAAAACAAAAACATTTGTAGTCAAGGAATATAGAGAATATAGAGTGAAAATGACAAATGAGAATGTCATGCAAAATGCTGAGAGAGTAAATAAATGAATAATAACATAGAGTGTGTGTGTGTTTTGGTTGGGATTTCTTTACTGAACCTCTTCCCTCCCTCCCTCTGTCCCTCCCTCTTTAGCTCGCTGTGTCATCTCATGAAAATGCCACTCCGGTCAAACTGATTCATAACGCTGCCGGTCACCTGAATGGGCCAGCACGTACCATCGGAGCTGGAGTCATTGGATATTTAGGTAAACCAAGCTGGTGAAATAATCCATAATATCAGCAACAAATCCTGTTTTATACAGTATTTTAAGAGCTCAGGGACTCGTGGTTTGTTCAGTATGGTTAGTTACTGTGCTGCAGAGGAGGAACATTCACCAACATCAGTCCTAGTTGAACCCTTATATACAGTTACTCTGTGAAATGCTCATGAATGCAATTTGAAATAGTCACATTCGTACAGCAGCTTTACCAAAGGAAAATGCAACCTTTCCCTCTTTTCATACCTTCAGGGGTCCGTGCCTTCGTGGCCAAACCTGTCGCCACCAACCTGCAGTATGTGGGTGGGGCAGCGGCTATCTTGGGCTTGGTTGCCATGGCGTCAGATGTGGAAGGGCTGTATGCAGCTGTCAAAGCTTTGGTGTGCGTTGTAAAAAGCAACCCATTAGCCAGTAAGGAGATGGAGAGAATCAAAGGATACCAGGTTAGTAAAGTTGAACGCTGCTGGTCACATGATGTGTTTTGGTTTTCTGAACTGTTTCTGTGACTCACAGTAGCAGGTAAACCAAAACATACTAGTTGGTGTGGTGAGCTTTTGGTTTCATAACTGAAAACAAAATATGGGAGTTGTCTTTCAAGATTTTTTCAAACCTACACGTGAGGTTCCAGACTGTTTTCTATATCCGGTTCAGTTTTAGTTTAGACTTTTCGAGTGTTAATTTACAGCTTCATCAATATAATTATTTTTTTTTTGTAGTATTTCACTGGTATGTTTCACCAAAATTAAACTGTATGTGCAGGTTTTTTTAAACACGGGCTATCCTGTATATAATCTGCTATTTACTCCTTTCACATTGCCTGTGGAAAAGTTGCTCTTCTGTTGGAAAAACAGGGAAAAGAAAGCAGTAGATCATAAACTGCATCAGAATACATCCAGAAGAATTTAAACTTGTTTTAAAAAGTCTTCTTCAGTAATATTGTGAATTAGACACAGTGTATTTTTTTTGTGGCTGATAATGGAAGTTGCTGAGGAGAGAGACATCTCACTTCTCTCTGATCTCTGATGAGTTTCAGATGCACAGTACCGGTTAAGCAGCTGTTGAGGCTCAGACCACACAGAAGCTACTAACAACAATTACTTTTCCAATATCTTTATCTCTCTCTTGCTAACTTAGTGCTGACTGAACCATGTTCAAGCGCTGCTTGACAGAGACGGATGGAAAGATATTACAAAGCCAGCAGCCTTAACTTCAAGATGCGTTCAATAACATCACAGCCGAATTGGAGTGATAAATGTCTGTGACTACTGCAGGGTTAATTGGCCCAGCAGTAAACCTTGATAATATACATTGGCATTGCCTACAAAAGCCAGATATTAGTACATTTAAGTGTTAAAAGGGCACGGTACTCATTTAAGAAATAAAGCATATGCTTGCCTGACCATATGTTGCTACTTGTGAATTTCACTATATGCAAAACACTCCACAGTATTCTACTGTATGTTACTTAACAGCTGTAAGATGCCATCAATAGATCACATACCTTTTTGTAAACTTGTTTTAGATCAAATCCCACTCATTAGTTTTATGTTTATGTTTATGTTTTATGTATTTCTGCAGCTGACATTTCTTTTCTTTTTCTTTTTTTGCTAATTCTTTTGTTTTCTGTGCATTTTAATTCTTGAATATTGTCATGCCATAATGGCTGTGATCATAAGCGAATTTCTGCAGTTAAACTAATTCTGCTGTCGTCCGTCCCTTGCAGCTGCTGGCTATGCTGCTGAAGAAGAAGCGCTCGCTGCTCAACAGCCACATCCTCCACCTCACCTTCTCCCTGGTGGGAACAGTTGACAGTGGCCACGAAACCTCCATCATTCCAAACTCCACCGCCTTCCAGGACCTGCTCTGTGACTTTGAGGTGAGGGCTATAGAAACCAAAGTAATTCGATTCTGTAGCGTTATTGCAGTCTAGCAGTTGAAACAACGTAGTCTGTCATTTTGGCAGCTGAACAGCCAGAAACCCCTACCTGACTGATGAAACAGTGAGAGTTGCAGGTATATTGTTGTGACCATATGAGAAAAAGGTTTCTTGCTCGGCTGCTGATACCTCTGAGAATCTGGTGTGCCTGGCATGGCCACTTCTCCTTGCCAGTAGTATGTGTTGCCAAGCACAACTTGTGTTGCAGAGGTCTCAGTCTGCTCCTTCTGCTCCTCAGGTCTGGCTCCACGCTCCCTACGAGCTCCATCTGTCTCTGTTTGAGCATTTCATCGAACTGCTGACAGAATCCAGGTAAGTGTCAGAACTTTCTTTTTCCTTGAGAGTGCCCTGAATAAAAAATTTAATCTTTATTTTATTTCACTGAAAAAAGGCTTTTATCTAACTGTATATACCACTTTCTGTGTTGAACAGTGAGGCAGCGAAAAATGCCAAACTTCTGAGGGAATTCCAGCTGATCCCCAGACTGCTGCTGACCCTGAGAGATACCTCACTGTCCCAGCCAACTGTAGCGGCCATCAGCAACGTGCTCAGTCTGCTGCTGCAGGGCTTCCCAAACCCATGTGATCTGCTGCGGTAAATGTTCAGACATTCCTGTCCAAAAGCATTAAACTTTGTTGTAGATCTCACTCATACTGGGTTGAGTTAATGCAGAATATGTGAATAATAAGAAGCAGCTGATCTATGTATGCATATTGTGTTTGTTTTATTGTATGATTGATGCCGGAAGCTGAGCAACGGAAAGCAAGTATACAAAAAAACAAAAGTTTCCTTCTTTCACCTCACAGGTTTGGCCAGTTCATCTCCTCTACTCTCCCCACATTTGCTGTGTGTGAGAAGTTTGTTGTGATGGAAATCAATAACGAGGAGAAGATCGATGGAGGTAACAATAAATTAAATCCAATATCATTCTTTTTCCAGTAAAATAGATATGTATATATTAAATTGTTTTCCATATCAGCCTGTTGTGGTGAGTGGAATCAATGATTGCTTTCCCTGTGAAAAACACTCTTGTGTCAGCAGGTAATGATGATGATTTTGGTGGTCTTCTATCGGCCAGTCTCATTCTTCTGAGAAACCGACTGCTGGACAACCTGCTCAGACTACTGTTCACCACCAAAGAGAAATGCTCTGTCAATGCTCAGTAAGATAAAAGTCTTGCACCATATCTGCTCCTCCTAAAAGCTCCAAAACATTAGTGTTAGATGTGTTAAAGTAAAACATTTTTACTACCAGTGCAAAGCTGCTCTGTTTTCTTTTCCTTTCTGCTCTGACATTAACAATAATCTTAGAGTGTCATGATATTAATGAAATAATGATGAAAAATAAAAAAAAGCTATTAGACTGCATTTTTAGAAGGAACGCAGACTGTGAATCGTCACTTGAGCTCATTTGCTCTTTGTGTCCCCCTGCAGGGCATGTGAGGAGCTGGTGAAGACGCTGGGCTTCGATTGGCTCTTGATGTTCATGGAAGAACATCTTCACTCAAGCACGGTCACGGCAGCCTTGTGGATCCTGGTGGTGCTTCTCTCCAACCAATCCATCCTCAACCGTTTCAAAGAGGGCCTGTGCGGAGGCGGCTGGTTGGACCACACAGACTCCGTCCTGACCAATAAGATCGGCACAGTGCTGGGTAAGTACACAAGCCCGGAGTGGCTTCATGATGACACAAAAAATCTGTCACACAGTATTAACGCCGATATTCCCTACCACAAGGGTCAGACACATGCAGTAATAATGTGCAGTGTAAATGCTGTATGTTGTAACATGGCTCAGCAGACGCCTCTCCTCACTACGGCAACGCTTTCCGTCGGAGTTGGCCTTCGTTCACTAAACAGAAAGCTGCGCAGTTTGTGCGCCGCACAGCCAAGGGTTGGTTATCTCATTTTCTGGCTCCCTGCTCTCCCTGCTGCTGTGACCATAGTCTCTCCTGAGCTCAGTGGTTTTCAACCTCATCGGTTCGTTATTTTACTTCCGCCTCCTGATGATTTTTATTTTTCTCTTTACAAGCCTTTTGGGCTCTAAGTATTCAAGGGCTACATCTATCAATTATTTTCATTGTCAGTTAATTATTTAGTTATTTTTTTCAATTAACTGAAAAGTTGTTGTTGATCTGTAAATTGTTAGAAAATTGTGAAAAATGTCAGTGTTTCTTAAAGCCAAAGATGACATCACATGTCTTGTTTTGTCCACATCCCATCTAGAGCTACAACGATTAGTCGGTAAACTGATTACTTGATTAAAACAAAATGAAAGTGCCGGCTATCTTGAGAATTATATTTTGCCTCTGAAATATCAGGTTTGAGAATTTGATTTTGAGATTCTTTTTTCGACTGGTGGCTGGACAAAAGAAGCAATTTGAAGATGGAAAAATTGTGACCATTTTTCACAAATTGTTTCACATTTGACTAAGTGATAAATTGTGGAAATAATGAGGTAGATAAATCGGTAATGAAAATAATTGTCAGTTGCAGCCCTATTACTGTGTTAAAGGAGAAAACAAACCAGAAAATATTCATATTTAAGAAGGTGGATTCAGAGATTTCTAAACAAAATTTACTCAAACTGATCATCATAGTAGTTGGCAAATAATTGTCTAAGTGACTAAACATTGCAGCTGTCTTTTCTTTGGTAATTAATTCAACTACATTACAATATCATTTTACCAGCCTCCAGGTTGAGAACCATTGACCTTGCTTATGAAAACCACGCTGAGTAGTGACATGGCCGTACAGAACTAACAATGCTGTCAAAATGTGTGCTCTCAGGTTGAAGCCCTTAGTTTAATTCAGATTTGGAGTTCAGCTCAACCAAATCCGTATCTTTTGATTTATTTTGTTAGTGTGCAGTTTCCAGTATGAACCTACCTGATTGGCTCAGGTATAAGATAACAGTCCTGAGTTATTACTAGAGCCTCTTCCTTCATAGACCCACCCCATTAAACCCCAAACCATGTGCAGCAGCTGTGTTCAGAGTTGCCTTTAGGTGCCATAGTCAGAGGGTGTGTGCGTTGTAATGCCACCTGTCTACCTTCATGCAGTATTATTCACATTATTCACATCCTCCCTCAAACCCCATCCTTAGGCTTCAATGTGGGCCGCAGTGCCGGTGGTCGCTCCACGGTGCGAGAGATCAACCGGGATGCTTGCCACTTCCCAGGATTCCCTGTGCTGCAGACACTGCTGCCCAAACACACCAACGTGCCGGAGCTCTACTTCCTGCTGATGGCGTTGTTCCTGCAGCAGCCTGTCACCGATCTGCCAGACAGCCTGCAGGTACATGTTAGTATACCCTCCTTTTTTTCTTCTTCTACTTATACTGGTGAATCTGCTCAGTTTGCTTTTGATGGGAAATTCAAGCAGCTTTTCATTATTTTTTCTCTAATGTCGGTGGATATGAAATTTAAAAAGTAGACTTTAAAGGGCAGGGCGGCTGTAGCTCAGTGGGTAGAGCAGTTCGATCAGTGATCAGAAGGTCGATTCCAGGCTCCTCTGGGCGGGACTGAGCTACATGCCGAAGTATCCTTGAGCAAGATACTGAACCCCAAAACTGCTCCTGATGTGCAGTTGGCACTAGCCTCTGCCATCAGTAAGGGTCCTGCAATGAGCTGGCGACTCATTGAGGGGTGTACCCTGGCCTTCGCCCAACGAGTCAACTGGGATAGGCTCCAGTAATCCCCCTGAAAAAGGGGGACAACAACATTACCGCAACCCCGCGAGGGAAAGCGGGCTAGAAAACGAAACGAAACTTTAAAGGGCACATTTACAATGTTGATAGCCAATATATTATTTTTAAAAATGTACATGTTCGAAATAGAGATTTCCATCAATCAGTATAATATTAATTGTTTACAATTAATATTACAATTAATGTTTATAATAACTGAATAAAAAAGTTGTTGTCAGAGGAAAATAACAGTATGAAATGTTGTTGTCCTTTAAGGTCATTTTTTTAATTCAGTTTATTCAGTCATGAAAATAAAGAGTTTGTTTATTTATTTTGTGTATATTATGTGTGCGTTTGTCTTCTCAGTTTGATCTGGACTCCATTTGGACATTCATCTTTGGCATGCCAGCCTCCAGTGCGACAGTAGTGGGCTCTATCCACAATATGTACCCCGACGCTGCCTTCCTGCTGCTGGCCATGCTGCGCAGCATGCTCAACCTGGTGAGAACCACAGTTTAATCTACACCGTGACCAATTCTTCTTTTGAATCCATCTTTATTGGCATTTTCAGGAAGAACATGATCATCATAGCATACAGATATCAGTAATTTAACATGACCAATAAGATGAATAAATGTAAAAAAAAATCTAAATCATTCAAACAAAAAAATCCCCAAAAACGATAATATAATTAAAGCATAATTAGCTGACCCTCATAATCATTATTCCAATCACCTTTTCCCTAAAATTACTTTTTAAGACCCACTCACAGAGAGCTTATGTCGTGGAAAACGTGAGAGATTGCTGGTGTTCATCTGTCTTTTTGAAGTGCTTCCTCATGTAAGATTTCCCTGCAGTTGCTGCCTGGGTTCGTTCAAGGTTTCTTCTTAAGCTCCATTTATCCAATATACATGACTGGAAACCACACAATCACACCCGCAGAGAGTCTCTCAGTGAGCCACTGCTGGCTGCTGACAAGCTTCACTTGACCTCCTGGTAACTAACTGCCTCACTGATGGCGCGGGCTGCTGCTTGACGAGTTGTTCCACTTCACTTGGATCCCCCAAACCAGCCTGAGATTTAAACAGAAACCCAGCGCCTCCACTGCTTCTGATGTGTCTTCTTGTTTGTGTCTTCCCAGCCATGGCAGTCAGAGGAGGAGGGCTCCTGGCTCAGAGAATACCCGGTCACCCTGATGCAGTTCTTCAGGTATCTTTACCACAATGTGCCTGACCTGTCACCAATGTGGCACAGTCCCGAGTTCCTCTGCGCCCTGGCAGCAGCCGTCTTCCCTTTCAACATCAGGCCCTACTCTGAGATGGTAAGGCTCTACATTTTCTCCCTTAATGAATTGAAGCCAAATTAAATTCTAACTCAGGTGAAGAAACGGTAAGAAATCTTTGACCTTTAATGGACACTCCAAAGAAATAAAGCAACTTTCACCTTCTGCACAAATCTCTTGAGGAGTTTTTGTTCTAGGACTGGAATTGGGTTTAAAATCATCAAATCTCATTACCTGAACAAGTAATTCGAGGTATTGATCAGTAAACCTATCAGCCCTCTGAAAATATGTTGTTATTCTCTTCTATGGGGCAATAAACTGAAACGTATTGCTCTTTTGGAGTCCCATTTGCAGTCAAGAGCAGTGTGATCACTGTAAACTACTGCAGTGCAAGACACCACAGTTTTTCTCAGAGGAAAATGTGTTTTCAGAAAGTTTACAATAAGATAACTACAGATTTCCAAGCCACTGAAATAAGCTGTGTGCTAGTAAAATATGTCAGAGGAAAGACCACAGAGGAAACAAGGCTGCACTGTACAACTGGAAAACAAAGAAACGTCTCCAAGTTAACTGCTTGCATGTTGTTGGTTTTTTTGATAGAATGTCTTCGTTACTTGCTTAATTAAACATTAAAACTATTGGTATATTGTCTCACTCCATCCGTTCTTCCATTCCAGGTCAGTGATTTGGATGATGAGGCGGGCTCTCCCACTGAGGAGTTCAAGGCCTTCGCTGGAGACTCTGGTATGAACCGCAGCCAGTCAGAGTACTGTAACGTGGGCTCCAAAACGTCCCTGACCAACCACCCAGCCAAAAAGTACGTCTTTGATTTCATGAGGGTCCTGATCATGGACAACCTCTGCATGACCCCGGCCAGCAAGCAGACACCCATCATCGACCTGCTGCTGGAGGTGAGGAGACACTGAATTTAAAGAATGGACTAAATCAACCCATGTAGCACCTTGATTAACTGATAATCACCCATATTTCTTTGTGTTTTCTCTTATTTAATTAATAAAAAGCTTTTATAAGAATCATTTTCTTAGTAGTAAATACTAGCCAATACAGTATCTCACTGATTTTAAATAATAGCAAGCCGACAAACATATTTAGCCATCCTAACTCGTCAATGTGTGTGTGTTTTGTGTTACAAGGCCTCCCCAGAGCGCTCCACCAGAACTCAGCAGAAGGAGTTTCAGTCCAACATCCTGGACGGCGTCATGGAGCACCTTCTAGCTGCTGATGTCCTTCTCGGTCAGAACAACATCCTTAACCTGATACAGAGCCAGCCAGTGTCAGTTTGTTCAGTTTATCTGCCAGCTTCATTATTTTCTAGTAGTCGAAAATTTTAGGATCAACATAAACCTCTAAAAAATTTCCTCATGCTGCTCACTGATATTTCATCTGACTTTAATGGCTCACTACCTGCCAAAGTGGCTATTAAAAAAACAAATAGCTCATGATTAGGCAGAAAATGGCAGCCGACAATCATGCTGCAGGACAGCTCAGACTGATAATCTTAGTCGGCTCTCTATGATGCTCGGATGGTTGCATCATGAGTCAGCAAATCACAGTCTGAGGCAATAATCTTCAGCATTTAGTCTAGTCTTAGTCATTTAGTCTCCAGTGTGTGGTTGTTTTTTAAATGAGCTACATATGTTTTTTAAATTATAAAACAACATACAAAATGTATGTTTGATATGTTTTTGTCGATTGATCACTTCTGATCTCACCTCTAAAAGTATCCAAGCTAGTAACCTCTGTTTTAACTTGATTTACATTATCTGTTACATCATGAACAAAAAACAAAAGACATTATATGCATATAAACATAATAATAAAAAAAACTTGAGAATAAAAAGAAGAATGGCTTAGTATCCAGTAGAGTAACATTTGCTGTTGTTTAGTAATGTGATTCTT
Organism: Spondyliosoma cantharus; assembly: GCA_900302685.1. Taxonomy (NCBI): domain Eukaryota; kingdom Metazoa; phylum Chordata; class Actinopteri; order Spariformes; family Sparidae; genus Spondyliosoma; species Spondyliosoma cantharus. The sequence goes on from OMLP01019173.1 coordinate 17,116, forward strand.
TAGTAAGATGAAAAATCCTTCACTATCACATTTAGGATGAATGCATCAAAGGAGACATTACACAAATAATAATAATGATAATATATGTAACCACGTCTGTCTTGCCGCTTCTCTCCCTTCAGGGGAAGATGCCTCTCTGCCCCTCAGCAGTGGTGGCAGTTATCAGATCCTGGTCAACAATGTCTTCTACTTCACCCAGAGGGTAGTGGACAAGCTTTGGCAGGGCATGTTCAACAAGGACTCCAAGATGGTGGTGGACTTCATCGTGCAGCTTATTGGACAGGTACAAACCAAACTGCCTTCAAAAATTACTACATTTATGACTGAAGAAACATTTCAATTTCACTGATAAGGATATATGGCACCAATTCCACATTGTGTTGAAGCAGCTGGACAAGAGAGATTTTCAGCTGGTAGGTCATAGTTGCAATTATTGTGTGCACAAGTTATTGTGTGCAAAACAATTTTTTAAGTCGGTGTTAACTAGTTATCATTGATTGTAAACTCTAAATGCAGTATTAATTGTGCACCATGTAGTTTTGGGGAAAAGCATTTTTCACAAAAGCATTTTAAGCAAAAGAGAAAGATCTTCATTTACAGATTTTTATGCCTAAACAAAACTAAATCAACAAACTCTCTTCTTTTTCATTACTAAATAATTTAGATAATCAAACTGACTTTAAAGGACAACACAATTTCATACTGTTTACTTTGTTTATATTTGGCAGACCCTGCCGGGGACCTTATTATCTTCTGAGAACAGCTTGTTTATTCAGTTATTGAAATGATAAATATTTCTCCAAAACTATATAGTGCCCCTTTAAGTTATTAATGGTCACTCTTTAAATCCTCGCTGAGGACTACTTGGAATTATGCGCTGGAGCACTTCATTTTCACTGAAAGTAAATTGGATTTTCCTTCGTCTCTATCAGGCAGTGTACACTTTCCCTTCATGTACCTGCAGAATCTTGCTGGAGGCATTTAGACTTTAAAAGGGCTGCCTATATTTACAATAGAAATGTCTGGCTGCGCTCCAGAGTTAAATTATAACACTCAAATTTATCACGCTCAGAAAGAAGCACCGGCATTTTGCTGTTCCCCACTTCGTCTAAACAGGCTGCATTATCAGGCCAGACACTTTTCTCCAAAGCAGCCTGAGGCAAACAGACGGCGTCTGTGTGCTTCCTGCACTGGATGGAGAAATAAAATAGTCCTTCTGTGAGTCTTTTTCGAGTTAATGTAACCAGTGAACATGCTCAGGATTATGTTAGATAAGCAGCATCCATCAGACTGCAGGCCTCGTTTACTCATTTTAGCCCATGAAGGCACATAAATTAGATATGGCTGTTAGTGCATTTAGCACCTTGCAAACTGACTGACAGGTGTGTATGAGGAGTGTATATAGTATATGTTGTGTATGTGGTGTTGGCTGCATGTGAATTTATTTTTTCAAAAATATTGGAAGAAAGAGGAAAAAAAAGATTATATGCCCTTTTTTTCTGATTCAAAAAGAGATGGTTTCATAAATAATTGACCGTTTATGTTTTAACTCCCCAGTTTAAAAAAAAAACACAACATGAGCTTGAGTGCAGAGACTTTTCGAGTGAAGTCATGTGTGTGGACTTTGTGTTCCACTTTTCACGCAACGCCCTCGACACACACACTGCAGTGCAAGCGAGAAGATTAGGAGATTATCCTCGGAAATTAATTTCTCCAACTATAATGCGCCTTGGAAATATCCCAGTGTGATTAGTGATTTCATGCTGAGGCATACATGAGGAATTATAATGTATTTACTTTTGATTTCATTTAGTTGACTTGAAATATAAATACTCAGCTCATGCAGCATGTGCTTAGAAGACACTCGCATAGAAGATGTGAACATTAAGAACAGGTTTTATTGTTTTGCTCAGAAACTGTTCTTTAACATTTTTGTTTGTTTTATCCTGTTGTCTTGGGCAGACTATTCAGCCAAATGAATGTGATATCAAGGAAAATTTGAATGTATTCCAAGCAAGTAGTTAATGCACAACCCCCTGCAGTTACATAATATAATATAGAAGTAGTATGACATTGACTCTAATTACATCTTTACAACTAGAAGCTTTACTTCAGTTTGCTTCTTCAAGTCTTGTTGAAATTAAGCTTGTTTTTTTTATTTTTTCAAAAATAAAATCCCAGTTGAAGTCCTTTAGCAGTTCTCTGCCCAGACACTAACACAACAACAGAAGAAACACAAAGCCACAGTCACAACCCTCTAACTACTTAATCCACTTCAGTCGGAGTTGCTCAAACAAATCTCTCTGCTGATGTATTTCAACAGCAGCTTTATTCATATCCAGAGCACAGCAGTGTAACAGCTACACAGCATCAAATCCTGTTGCTTCAGCTGTATTTTTCCTTCGCTTGTTTTAGCACTTACTGAGATGAAAATACTTTCATTCTAACCTCTTTCACCTGTTTGTTTTCCTCCCTCTCCTTCTCCAGTCAAAGAGGCGTTCTCAGGGTCTTTCCCTCGACACCATTTACCACTGTCTGAACCGGACGGTGCTCTACCAGCTCTGTCGACCCCACAAGACGGTAGCTCAGCAGGTGGCCCTGCTGGACGCCCTGCGGGTCCTGACCGTCAACCGCAACCTGGTGCTCGGCCCGGGAAACCACGACCAGGACTTTGTGGCCTGCTTGGCTCACTGCTTCATCTGCCTGCATAGCGGAAGGTAAGATGACCTGAGGCTTGCCTGTGGCAGGGTATCTGCGGATCCTTAAGTCATTTTTAAAGGTTGTTATTCATGTGATTTTAAAAAGGTGGTATGTAAGAGGAATACATGTTTTTAATTGATTTTGCAGCTTGGTCTTAGGTCATGCTGGGACTCTTGGGCAGGTTCTAGTCTAGTGCTGACAGTTGACAGTAGCAAATCATATTATTATGTTTGTCAGTATTGTTATTGTTATTATGATTTACACCTGCAAATCACCACTAGAAGTAGTTTCACTTGTGGTTTGAATAAATCCAACAGGAAATGCTCTCAAACAACATTGTTGTGCACAGTGTAAGAGTGTCTAGCATGACTTTACAAGGACATGTCAGCGGCTAGCCCCAATCCTGTCAACTGGGGTACCCACAGACCCCAGAGATTTACTTTTTGTCATATCTCAAAGGTGATAGATTCTGTCATTCAAAATGTTCATGTCTTTGTCAACCAGCTCCTAATGACTTCATAGTATTGTTTTCTGTTCCTATTTAAAAATACTATTTTATCTGGATTTTCTAAGTACTTTAATTACCGTGGATTGATTTGGGGATTAAAGCTGCAGTCTTAAAAAGGGCTCTGTGGAACTTCTGTGTTGTGCTGGAAGCCAGCCGGTGGTGTATGTTAGTGGACTCTTTTTCTAAACTAATGTTAGCCAATGTTGCTCTGTTACCAGAGTGGAGAGAGGAACTCAAGAACATAAATAATGTCACATCCTTTGGTCTGTCATGGAAAATCTGACCCGAGTCCTTCACAAAGAAACCCACAGTCCAGCAGCACTAAACAACTTAAACAAATCTTTAGGCTTGTATAGGCAACTGAATGAGACAACAAAGTGTTACAATCTGCTCATATAAAGCCACTAAAACAGTGATTATAAGGGCAACATGTAAGAATTTGAATTGAATTAGTCAACAATTGATTTAAACTATTGACAGAATGTGACAAAATACTAGTTTTGTCTTTATGATGTCTAAATATTGTTTTGCAGAAATAAAAAAATTCTGTGTTAGTGATGTTAACACTACCCTGGTCCCCGAGCTCCCAGTACGTGTTGCTAGCTGTACGTCTAACTGAGGTAACTAGCTAAAAGCAGCTACAGTTAGCAGCAGTTAGTGGTCATTCTGCTAATATGGTACCCCTTAATTGTTTTGAGTATGAATTTGAAATGTTTTAAAGAAAAGTATATATATTTGTTTTACACAATATGAAAATTAACAATAAATGACATTTATTTATTTTTTCAGATTACATTAATTGCATAACTAATTCGATCTGTGAAGTAATTAGTTAATATTTTACTATGATGGTTGTGTTTTTACAGTAGTTTATCGAAGAATGAGGGTGTCATTAATGTTGTATGTCCAACCATCTCCTTGATTACTTAAGATCAGTATCGGTCCTGACTGATCCATATCGCTTTAACCCTACTTTGCAGCATGTAGCAGTAAACGAGCAACGTGACAGTTCTTAAAAATTCTCATCCTCGTTTGTTCTGTCAGAGGAAAATCTGTGAAAGTGTTACTGGTTGTGTGAAGCATGCATGATTCATATTAGACTCATCACATTGCTTCTGTATGGTGTGGAGGATGAGATGACGGCTGTGCAAACATGTTTCTGACAAAGACACGAATCGTAGCCTTTTATCTGTCTGAATCATTTAAAACTAAAGGACACTGAATGAAACGAGGTGCTTGAAAAGACATCGTCACACTGCTAAATAAAGCATTTTTATTATTATCCAGTCTTTCAGTTTCTAAGGAGTTTCACTAGTTAACCTAGGTTACAGCAGTTTAGGTTAGTTGGTTGGTCTGAATGGGAGTGTCATGAATGAAAACGTGATCACTATTTTGTCTTCTGTAACATATTTTTATTGTATTTTGTTTAATAGTGGTACTAAGTTGTTCTTCAGCTCCATCCGTTTAACTCAGTGTGATTATTCCTGAGTAGCTCTGCTGCTGCAGATTGTTTGTGGAATGAAAAAGTGGTTTACCACGGAGTCTCACACCTTAGTTTTTTTTTATCTCCTGAGACTCAGACTGTGCTGTGTGCTGCTGAGCACAATTGTGGCAAGTCTTTTTTTGTGCACGTGTCCTGCCAGAAGTAGTGATAGCTTCCAAAACTGCAGCAGGTGGGGGACACACTGAATTTCCTACCACGCTGGGAACACAATATGCTTTTACACAACACACTGTACAACAGCAGAGAGCAGACTTATCTGCTGCCCCGCTTCAGGTCTCTTGAGAGGTTGGTACTAAGTTGCTATGTGTCTGTCTCTGCAGCAGTGTGGAGGGCTTCGGTCTGGAGGCGGAGGCCCGGATGACAACCTGGCATGTCATGATGCCCTCGGAGAATGACGCGGACACTACGCACAGCCACGACGTCAGCGAGGGTGAGAGACTGTTATATGTGTTTATGTGTGGGTCGTGAAAGTATTTTAACCCTGCTAACTGTTTGCATGTGTGTTGAGGATTTTTCCATTTTACGTAAATTGAATGGGCTCATTTCAATTTATTTTTAATGGAAAACAAATTCTATTTTGTATGACTGAACATTCTCTCTGCAGGCCGGCAGCTGCTGCTAAAGGCGGTGAACCGAGTGTGGACAGAGCTGATGCACAGCAAGCGTCAGATGCTGGAGGACATATTCAAAGTGTCCCTGCCCTGCAACGACAGAGGCCACGTGGACATTGCAACTGCCCGCCCTGCCCTGGAGGAGCCGGCCCTGAAGAGCTGGCAGACCCACCTGGGTGAGCGACACTGGGAAACATACACATACTGAGATATCACCACCCAGACTTGCTGTGTTGGATTTACATAACTAGATCAAGCGTATGGAAGCTCCTCGTATTGTTTTGCAAAGGAAATGCTTCAGTCTGGTGTCCTGCCAATGGGGCCTATTATCGGCGCTTCTCTTAGTGTTATACTTTTGTTGATTACGACCAGCCACCTGCCAAAGTTTTTACTCAGTCTGCTGAACTAGACACCTTGGCATGTAACCAGATATTGTTAAGAGAGAGATGAGAAAAACTGATGAAAGAAGAAGTCTTTCCTTTATTATAGGGACTATTTCTGTGGTAGTTCCAGAAAAAAACCTGTTCATTGGATTATTTTTCTCCTTATTTTTTAAATGTCATTTCTCAATGCCTTAAGCACCAAAACACATTTCAGTCTCCTTCGTTTTATTGTGCTGGAGACCAATATCTAATCCTCAAATATCCTGTGCTAGAAGTGTAGACACCAACACTTCTTCTGGGCTTTGAGCTCCCAGTCAAGACTGCTAGCTGCACAGCTAGCAGCAGTTAGCGGTTACTTTGATCTGCTGACTCTTATTTGTTTTGAGTTCAACAGGTGGCTAATTCTTACATATTGAACCTTGAAGCATTCGCAAAATTATACATTTTATTTGTTAGCGTCTTACCGGAAAATGTGACTGGTTCCTTTTCTTTCTCTGCTGTCTGCTCTGCTCTTCAGTGTACGAGAAGAAGTGCATCAGTCGCGGTGAGGCAGTGGCACCGGCGACTCAGTCTAAACTGTCCAGAGTCAGCAGCGGCTTCGGCCTTTCCAAGCTCACAGGCGTCCGCCGCAACAAGAAGGAGAACAGCCTGAACAAGAACAGCCTGTCTGCACAGGTGCACACAAGTGATACTCCACTGTATGACTGTAGAAGATTAAACTATGTGTTAATCAGCTTTCATTACAACCTGCTATTTCTGATCAATAGGAAACTTTCCAGTGGATGTTCACACATATCGCTGTTGTTCGAGACCTGGTGGCCATGCAGTACAAAGAACATCAAGAGGTACCATCATTACCAAACACTGTGGTTTCAAGAATTCTAGCTAGTTTGTTGGATATGATATATAAGCAGCATACTCAGAAATGAGCTGCAGGACAAAACAACAGACTGTTATATAACAGTGCAGTCAGGATGTTGCTGCAGGACAATAAACCAAATAAAAAAAGAAGAAAAGGTACATTTTCACAGGCTGGTGTAAACAGTTGTGACAGCGTGTATAATTTATAGCAACATTTTTAAAGTGACTCACCACTCACACCTCACCCATCCCTCCGTCCCCCAGAGGCAGCAGAACGCCCTCAAGTATGTGACTGAGGAGTGGGCTTCCATCGAGTACGAGCTTCTGCGTGAACGGGGCCTCTGGGGCCCGCCCATCGGCTCCCACTTAGACAAGTTTGTGCTGGAGATGACAGAGGGGCCATGCCGGATGAGGAAGAAGATGGTCCGCAATGACATGTTCTATATCCACTACCCATACATCCCGGAGATGGAGCCGAACACCAACTCTGCACAGGTATTCAGCCATACAGCACCTTTAGCTAACACAAGGGCCCATCATTTCCTCTGTGACTCCTTTCTTGAGGCTGTATATAACAAAGATCTTGTCAGTTCTAGACACTTTAGTTCATGTATGTTACATATTATATCTTTAAAACAGGAAAGGATGATATGTAAAGTCAGTGATATACTGCCATAAGTACTAATATACACATAGTATTACATTTCACAGTAGAAATGTAGTAGATTTCATATTCTTGAAATTACTTCCGCCTTAACTCCAGAGCAGTGAACTTGTAAGAATAGCTCAGCTCTTGGACGAGCTCATCGATGTCATGTGAGGAAGTGACACCAGCAGCCGGTGGCTGTCTTTTCCTGGCACCACCGAGACACATTTAGCTTTGTTTGTTCTACAAATAATCCCTCCTCTCTGTTTGCCAACGGTGCCTCTCTTCCATCCACAATGATTTATTTGGTCAGGAAGATGCAAAGAGATAGCTCACAGGCATTGGGTTTTATTTATGTCTGCCCCTGAAAGCCAACACATGGAAACTCAATTTTACATTTTAAAATTTTTACTTATTTAAGATGAAAATGTCTGTATTACAAACAATACAAGCAACCAAATGATTGAAGAATACGTAGTTATGATTCTCTGGCCCTGTGACCATGGACTGATCGCATCGTACAAACTTGTATGTAGGGACACTTCAGAACCCCTCTGGGGAGAAATTTCCATTGTGCCAAAGTCCCCCAATCTGCATCATAATACATAATTCAAACATGTTTTGGGCAAAGCTTCAGGGTGTCTGACAAAGTCATACACTTGTGCCAACTTGTGCCCATAGATATAAACCATTACTAGCCCTTTGCTTGCCTTGGTCTTTGATGCCACCTCAAATTCTTGAAGAATCCCCCCCCAGATTCAGATTATTTTTATTAAAAAGAAAAATGTTCAATACTAGTTTTCTAGATGGCTGTTTTAATAATTACCAAGAATGAAAATATATATTTGGCATACAAAGAAATGTGTCAAATTCAGAATCATGCTGCCAGATGGCATTGCCCCTGGCCTTTGTAGTGCTAATCTCTTGCAGCAGTGTTCTTAATTTGACATTCAAACAACCTCAACCTCCATCCTTTTCAATTCTATAGCCTTCTTCGCCCCCTCTGGTGCCCCTGGTATCCTCAGCCCTGGCTGAGGTCCTTGTTCGTGCCCAGGTACTTTCGATGCCTGGTGTGACCGCATGATCGGAAACAAACGTGCTTCCAGAGCAAAACAGGGGCTTGGACATGATTTGAAGCCTTGTCTTATTATTGGTGTGAAAATCTGTTTGAGCTTTGTTTAAAGTGCACCCTGTGTGATGTGTGCTGGCAGGTAGAAAGGTGTTGTAAAGTCGATGCTTTGCTAAATTCATGGAACAGGGGATTTCTGAGTGTCTTTAAATGTGTTTGGTTGTATCAATGCATCGGTGAAAATGTGCATGTAGATATGTGTATGTGCCGTTTTGCAGTGACTTTCAAGATGTATTTTATCCAGTATTAAGTTTCCTAGAAAATAAAATGCATAAAATGTGTCTGAGAGAGAGAATATGCACTCTAGCATTTCTACTGTAGTGTAGAAAATGTATTTCTACATAGGCTCTAGGTTGTGTCTTACAGATGAGGCCGATGATACTCACAGGTAATCCTCGGTTTTCAGTTGGTTTTGACCTCATGTCCATGACATCCTTGCAATGAAACTAACCGTGACTGACCGTTTGTAATTTTGCTCATCAGTAATGTCTTTTGCATGTAATTGACTGTACATTACTCGTACTTCCTCAGTGATTCATCACAGATCGATATGTCCCTCAGCTGAAACTAAATATGATCAACTTTGATTGGACCAGCTTCTGATTTGAATGCACAGCCTTCAAAAAATGTCTGCCTTAGCTTCTGTGCAGTTATAGTAACTACAGAGCCTCCTGTAATGCTTTTATTAGGTCATTTGCATTGAAACATAAGCAAAACATTCTTGATTATTATTATAACCAAAGCCATCTTTCCCCAGCCAAAGGTGTTTTCCTCTTAACAATGACTGCTTCTCGACAACTTCACCTACTTATCTTTTTTCACTCCCCCTGCAGAAGCCTCTCCGTTACCGGCGAGCCATCAGCTACGACAGTAAGGAGTACTACATGCGTTTGCTGTCTGGAAACCCTGGCATGTACCAGCACTCTGTAGAGCACACCACAGAGGGAGAGACCACACAGCATGAGCCTGAGCACGGAGAGGACACCATCGCTAGGGTCAAAGGTACAGAGACAATACCTTGGAGGACATGCTATGGTGTCTAACTTCAAAGGCTGGTTTGGAAAGCACAACTTGATTTTTGTTTTTGCTCTTAACTTCACTTCTTGGTAGTGTTTCTTTACCTGAAAGCCCTCTCTAATATGTTGCTCTGCTCTGTAGGCCTGGTGAAGGCTCCTCTGAAGAGGTCAAGGTCCACAGCGGACGGGGCAGACGAGGACAGTCAGGATCAGCTTCAGGAGCAGCTGTTGGAGTCAGGAGGGCCTGAGGAGGAGCAGAGGACTGACAACACTTCCCTGCTGCGCCTCCTGGAGGAGGGAGAAAAGGTCAGGGAGGGACACAAGAGCATAAGACTGGACAATTACAATTCTATAACAATGGCAAAGTTTCCAGCACTCGGTAGAGTGCTAGAGGCTAAAATCAGTTTCCAGTGTCAGATACATATATATGCATATTTAAACTTGAAAATGATACCAAGCTCTCAGGAATAGTGCAGAGCTTTGATGCCTATTTGACATAGTGGCCAAACTGTGTAATTACAACATCATTTGGTGCACACTGGCCCAAAAAGACTTTCTCCCATAAGCTGCCGATGTAGCATTGACATTGCTGACATTTTTTGAAATTTATTTTAAGCATCACAAGCTTGTGAAGATCATCAGTCCAGAAGATCATTGAATCATTTTATCCTCACTGAAGTCAACGGAGGGCTATTTTGGTTTCATGTGCCAGCTTTCATTTGAATGAATGGGGCCACGCCTCCAACACTGTATCCAGATTTAACAAGTTGTGACATGATATGTAACGAATTACACATCTAATTTTGTCAAAATAGGTCTCATCACTTAACTTAAATTTCTGGGTGATGTTTCTATCCTGTATTATTTAAATCACATAAAAAGGAACTCGGCACATTAACCCTCTAATCAAGTGCTGCCATAGTCTTTCTGATTGCCACTGAGCAGCTCAACTGCTGCACTGAGGGATTAAATCCTTTGCTCAGAGCTCTCCCTACTTATTTATTTGTTCCTCACAGATTTTTGGAGGAATTCAAGTGTGACTTTTTTTTATTAGAGAATTGCTCTCTCCAAACTTTAGGTACTTAACGCTCACTTGTTTCATGCATTCACTGTTCCAGATTCAACACATGTACCGCTGTGCCAGGGTGCAGGGTCTGGACACCAGCGAAGGTCTGCTGCTGTTTGGGAAAGAGCACTTCTATGTCATCGATGGCTACACCATGACCGTCTCCAGGGAGATCAGGGACATCGACACGCTGCCCCCGAAGTAGGTTCAGACTTCTGTGTCGGTCACTTTATATCAGGGTGTAGGCTCCTGTAGGAGAATCTGGAGAATCACACCACAGCCACGTAATTAATCCTCAATACATGATGACACGGTTTTTGTATTGTCCCTCCCTGAATGAGAGATGACATCATTCCCTCTGGACACTGCAGTGCGAGTTTCTGCAGCTGGAATGATGTAATGTTGCCGATGGAGCATGCGTTGTAGAACTCAGCAGAGATATTACGTATTTATCTCTTGAGGGAACTCTCTCAGTCTTTTCTTTTGAGACACACAACCTGAAAATAACCCAACAGATGCTTTTTTGATTTCACTTTGTTCCCCTCAGGTGTTTTACCCTTGTACTCTCTCATCAGCACCCAGACAAACCTTTACAATCAAAACATGCTTTTTGCTCAATTAAGAAAAAAGATGTATAAATATATTTAATTTTAGTTCATGAAATACTACAAACCTTTCTCCTAATGTAAATTCAGTATTTTAGTATTTTAATCAGATTAGAGACATGCAGAGACACTTAAAGGTCCACTATGTAGTTTTGAGGAAGACATTTTAATCGGAAGAGGAAGATTTTCATTGCTGCTCTCTTTGCTGATAGATGAGGTCACATTGGCAGTTTTTCTTTGACTTGCATATCACAATGTGTGTAACAGAAGAAAAGCGATCTGTTAATTTTCCTTTAGGGAAGCTGTAAATGTTTATGACGTGAACTTAAGCCTCTGTAGATACAAGTGCTTTATCTGTACAATTGTATATAAATCTGATTTGATATGTGCTTCACTGTCTGTTGTTCCGTGTCCAGTTTACATGAGGCCATCATCCCCAGAGGAGCGAGACAAGGACAGAGCCAACTGAAGAGAACCTGCAGCATTTTCGCCTATGAAGACATCAAGGAGGTGCACAAGAGACGCTACCTGCTGCAGGTAAGATTGCAGAGAAACACAGACAGATAGATATTTAGAATAACTTTGTACTGAGTAACTTAAAATATTTGCGGTTCAGCACACCACAACGTTTACATTTCTGATGTTTCACTCATCACCTCGTGCTCTTTGATTATTAAATGTCCTGTGTGTCATCACCTTTCAGCCCATGGCAGTGGAAGTCTTCTCTGCAGATGGAAGAAACTACTTGTTAGCCTTCCAGAAAGGAGTCCGCAACAAAGTTTACCAAAGGTACTGAATACAAATGGAAACAAAGAGCTTGGGCTGCATGCTGCTGAGCTGCTGCTGCTGCTGCTGCTCTCACATTTCAGTAAAATAAAGAATTGTTTCCTTTTCTCAACCCTCACAAAAGACAAGATGATGTTTAGTACAATTTACTCACTTAAAAAGCCAGTGCAGTTTCATATTATTAAATTCTTTAGTAATTTGGTAGTTGGGATCCAGGGTGCTTGCTGAAAGGAGGGATTTCACAAAGGTTATTACAACATGATATCATAATAAAACCCTCAGAGAAGAGATCATAAGCCTCTCAAAAGCTTTGAGTAGATCACTGTAATGCAAGTATTGTCATTTCTTTCAGGTTACGCTGGTTTATATGCAAAGTAAAAGAACTTCTGAACATATTTTTTAATAATATAATGACACCCCTGCAGGTTCTTGGCTGTGGTGCCTTCGCTGGCTGACAGCTCAGAGTCGGTTTCAGGCCAGAGACCCAACACAAGTGTCGAACAAGGGTAAGACCTCATCTATGTTACATTCAGCACACAGCCATATTCGCTGTTGGCTGTATAAAGTTTCTGATTCCACTTGTGTTAGGGTTAGGGTTCCATCTTTGTGTTAGAAAGATTTTCTTAAATAATGCATATTGGCTTCTGTAGTGATTATTCAAATAAATGACCTAGAAATAAAATAAAGAAAAAGACGTGTACAGACTATATGATTGTATCACATGCAACAACTGCTTTGTGACTAAAGGGTGCTTTTCATTGCCCACATGCTTCTTTAACTTAAATTGCTCTCTGTCCTGGTGTTTGTCAGATCTGGGCTCCTTAGCACGCTGGTCGGTGAAAAGTCAGTGACTCAGAGATGGGAGGTAAGAAGACTAATTGGTCAAACCTTCCTGTTCAGTTTAGCAACACAAAGTGAAGAAGTGTCATACTCTGAGCTATTATAAGCCTCGCTCATGTGTGAACCATCTTTTTTCCAGCGAGGGGAGATCAGTAATTTCCAGTACCTGATGCATCTGAACACGTTAGCAGGTCGATCGTACAACGACCTGATGCAGTATCCCGTTTTCCCCTGGATCTTGGCCGACTTTGACTCAGAGGTGAGTGTTAAAACAGTTAAGCTGTACACCTGTTCCCTCATTAACAATGTTTTGGTAATGGTGGTGATGTGTGTGTTGTTTTTTTTTTAAACAGGAACTGGACCTGAACAACCCAAAGACGTTCCGTAACCTGGCCAAGCCTATGGGCGCACAGACTGATGACAGACTGACACAGTACAAGAAGAGGTACAAGGACTGGGAGGACCCCAATGGTAAGATCTGTTGAATCAACACACTGCATCAAACAGGACTGAGTCAGGGATATAACTTTTAGTTATGTGAATTCAAGTTAAGTAAAAGACATGAAGAAAAAAAGATCCAGCCAACCAGGTAGCTCTTTTTTTTTAACGTTTGTATGCTAAATCTGTAATTCTCCTCCAATATGCCAAATTTTAAGATGAATACTTGAGGCCTGTATTAAACGACGAGTGTTACTATGTTTGTTTTACAAATATGAAATATCAAAACTTCGAACCTTGCAACAACCAGAATCAAATTTATAAGAATGTGGCACATTTCTCATTTGACTTATTCAACCTGCACTTTCCTACCAGGTGAAACCCCAGCATACCACTACGGCACCCACTACTCATCAGCCATGATTGTAGCCTCTTATTTGGTCCGGATGGAGCCCTTCACACAGATTTTCCTCAGACTTCAGGTTTGATCTGAACTCTCCAAGCATGTTCTGCTTGTCGTCCACATTTTCACTGACAGTATGAGTAAGACTGAACATTTTGAATGTTATGCTGACATTGAGCCGACAGTGTAAAAAATGGTTTATTAAATTTGGAAAAAAGTTTTATATATATGATGATGGATTAATTTACCTTTTTTGCCAGAAGTTGTGATTCTTCTGCTTTAGGAATATTTTAAGGCCTGACATAAAAGATGACCTTCTTTTTAGCTCCTCCAAAAAGTGATTATTTAACGTTAGCAACAACAGCAAACTGTTGATCCTCGCAAGTGTCTGAATCTAATGTCAAACCATCTGCCTGTGTGTTTGTGATTACCAGGGAGGTCATTTTGACCTGGCTGACAGGATGTTCCACAGTGTGCGTGAAGCCTGGCTCTCTGCGTCCAAACACAACATGGCCGACGTCAAGGAGCTCATCCCAGAGTTTTTCTACCTACCCGAGTTCATGCTAAACTCCAACAACTTCGACCTGGGTCAGTTTTGGAAAGCATCATGAAAGTCAAAGTCAGACTGACCAAGATAATTGAGTGCATGAATATTAATGTTCTATCTGCCTTCTGTTTGATGTCCCAGGCGCCAAGCAGAATGGCACAAAGCTGGGTGATGTTATCCTGCCACCTTGGGCCAAGGGCGACCCCAGGGAGTTCATCAGAGTCCACAGAGAGGTAAGCAATTAACCCATGTCAGTCAAATTGATCCAAGTTTCAGTGCGAATGTACAGTACTAACCTCAGTCTTGTCTTCCTGCCCGGCTGCAGGCTTTGGAGTGCGACTACGTGTCGGCCCACCTCCATGAATGGATCGACCTGATTTTCGGGTACAAGCAGCAGGGTCCGCCAGCCGTGGAGGCAGTCAACGTTTTCCACCACCTGTTCTACGAGGGTCAGGTGGACATCTACAACATCAACGACCCACTCAAGGAGACGGCCACCATCGGCTTCATCAACAACTTTGGACAAATCCCCAAACAGGTCAGATACTGCTGCTGTATCAGTTGTGATACTGTCGAAGTGCAAGTGCTGCTGCCACTACAACTTTTATTACTACCACATGCTTATATCATAAAACTACTTCAGGCTGAATTAATGCAGTGGCTACTATCACTGAACCCTTACATGTACAGCTTGTACTAAAATATAATACTGCTAGGAGTAATACTGCTTTTTCAAGGGCAGCTATGTTTCTAGCTCCATTAGCATCAGCTGACATGCTATTGGTAGCTTAGTGCTAACACAAACTTTTCTTGCAAGTTGTTGTCTTTCTGTTTTCCTTCCATTCACCAATAGTTTTTATTGAGCAGATCACAGTCTCACAGGGCTGCTAGCGTGACATTTATATTTGAATCTTGCTAAAAAAAAACAACAACTTGCAGAACAGTAGTTTTCATACCTACCACAGCCATAATTTACTAACATTTATCAGCTGACTGTTGATGTTTGTGTGTTTCAGCTGTTTAAGAAGCCCCATCCTCCGAAACGTGTACGCAGTAAAGCCAACGGTGACGTAGCGAGTGTTCCTCCGAGCTCCAACAGCGACAAGATCTTCTTCCATCATCTGGACAATCTCAGACCTTCTCTAGCGCCTGTCAAAGGTACGTGCACACATATACCCAATCACAAATACACAGACTCTTACACCTTGTCTTTTCAGTTTAATCTACTGTATATAATAACAGTTAAGTCCCAACAAACCATTTGCTAAATTAGAGTGTATTTATGTTACATACTGTATTTAACACGTTGGATGCCCCTGTCAGCTTTTCCACCCCAAAACCAGGTGGGACCGAAACCCTGACAGTACCACACTCTGTCCATTACCCATTACATGACCACTATCCATTACTCTCTAACGAGCAGGAACCCTTTCAGATTCAGCACCACTCACATATTTCTTTACATTACCTGATCTAGAGCTGAAGGAGCCTGTGGGGCAGATTGTGTGCACGGACAAGGGCATACTTGCTGTGGAGGAAAACAAAGTTCTGGTTCCCCCCACCTGGAGTAAGACCTTCGCCTGGGGCTACGCTGACCTCAGCTGCCGTCTGGCGAACTATGAATCTGACAAGGTTGGTAACAGTTAACACAACAGCCACAGTCTCGCAGAGATAGCTTTTTCAACACTACCACTTAATTGAAAGATAGACTGCTACTTATTTCACCTTGAAACTGACATGTGAATGTGACAAATTATCAGTGACAATGTTTCCCCCTGCTGGTGCTGGAATGATGATGCAATTTTCATTCTGACCCCTCAGTTTTTACAGCAGCAGCCATTAGGAGTCTAGAATGCAGTTCTTCTGCATCTGATGCTGTACTGTTGTCTATAGAAAACTGTTACATGAGCATTTTAGACGATAGAATTAAATTTGGCCCCTGGAGGACAAAATATAAATGCCTCCCAGCAAAATAGTTAGCAGACCAGACCTTGTACAGGATCTCATATTTTTGGTGTAAGTGCAGCTCAAGGGTTGTTAGTTCTACTTTTTTGTGTTCTTATTCTACATAGTACAGAATGAATTGTCTTACACAAGATTTATAAATCAGCTCAAACCTTTAAAGGACTTTTAATGTAGCCAGTTGCATAGGTGTTGATCAGGGTGAACTTGTTGGTTGTTGAGATACAGACACATTCCTCCATCTTCATTTCCCCACCTCTGCACCCCCAACAATCCAATCTTCAATCTTAATCTTCAATCTCCTTCTCAGGCATTGGTTGTGTACGAATGTCTATCAGAGTGGGGTCAGATCCTCTGTGCCATATGTCCAAACCCGAAGCTGGTTATCACCGGTGGCACCAGCACCGCCATCTGTGTGTGGGAGACAGGAACCTCCAAGGAGAGGGCCAAGTCACTTACGCTCAAACAGGTAAAAATATGCACATGAACTTTTACAGAAACATACAACAGGGTCCTGTGGCAGCACTTAAAACAAAGAACTTGATTCTTAGGATTCAAAGTGTGCTAGAATATAGTGAAAAAAAATAAATTGAAACTGAGTTCAGTGACAAAGTGTTTGTCATTCGCAGAGACAAAGTCATCTGCAGGGCTTTCTGGCTAATGACATGAGCCTTTGACAGCTGAAAGCATCCAAACTAATGTGTGTAACTATTGAAAATTGTCAAATCAATCTAATGCCTTTGTATGTGCTGTTTCATTGTAGTCATTACTGGGCCACACGGACGCAGTAACATGTCTGACGGCGTCGTCAGCGTACCACATTGTTGTCAGTGGCTCGCGGGATCGAACCTGCATCATCTGGGACCTCAACAAGCTTTCCTTCGTCACGCAGCTCAGGGGACACCGGGCGCCCGTCTCCGCTCTGTGCATCAACGAACTGACGGTAGGCTGGAGCTTAAATTTCTTTTAGTTCAGGACAAGAAATATGAGCTAAGGAAGAAAAATCGTAGAAAGGAAAATTTTAATAATTTAATCAAAGCACAGCTTGGTGGAACAAACATAATGTGTGTATGTGTTTGTGTAGGGGGATATCGTGTCCTGCGCAGGCACATACATTCACGTGTGGAGCATTAATGGCAGCCCCATTGCCAGTGCCAACACCTTCACGGGACGCAGTCAGCAGATCCTGTGCTGCTGTGTGTCGGAGATGAACGAGTGGGACACACAGAACGTCATCGTCACCGGACACTCGGACGGTGTCGTCAGGGTAACCACGGCCACTTTAATCTAACAGAATATCAACTTTGATATTTACAATACCTTATTGTGCATTGTTTTTTGAATCATTGTTTTTTTTTAATGTTGTTGTGGGCTCCACTGCAAACAGGAGTATTTACTTGTAAGGACTTTTGTCCAACTATTTGTCAATGCATGTGTAATAATATAAGAAAAACAATAATTAGAAGTTATGAAGAGCACTGCATATCTTTTGTTGTTGTCCCTCCAAGTTAAAGAGAAAATCTGCCATTGTAAAGGAGCTAAAGTAATTTTTTGTCACTACTAAACTTCTGTAATTTAAAAAATGAGCTTTAACTTAATTGAACTAAACCATGCATAATTAAACCTTTGATATCTCTTGTAGTTTTGGAGAATGGAGTTCCTCCAAGTCCCAGAAACCCCTGCCCCAGAGCCAGTAGAGCCAGATGTGCCTGACCTCTGTCCGGAGGAAAAGATTGGTGAGTCCTAATGGGGGAAAAAAATGTATTTGAGCTGTTGGACCAAGTAAAAGTTACTAATTTTGTGAAATTGTCTTGGTCTCACAGAGGGTGGCGAGAGTCACAACGGCGAGGACGACAGCAGCGACTCAGATGGAGATGAGCCCAGTCTGAGCCAGGAGCCCAAAGCACCACGCAACCCCTCAACAGGTGGAGGCAGCCAGCCAGGAAGCACTGTGCACAGACCCAGAGGTACTTAATACACAGCTCCACTTACATTTACAGTTCAGTTTATACTGTTCAGCTATTTTAGCTGCTCTTGTAGCAAAAAAACACAAGTGCTGATAGCAGTAAACTGTCTGTATTGCAGTCTGAGAAGGAAGTCAAACTTTCTTAAAAATAAATAAATAAATAAAATAGCTTAGGCTTATAATTTTGTTGAAAATATAACTTTCTTTAAAATTGAAGATGCACGAGTAGCTTTAAACACATAACACCTACATTCCTGCCTTCAAAATACCTCTAAGGTCCTTCAGCCCGAGCGGGAGCCTCATGGTCGATGGACAGCAGCTCTGACGACTCACACCGTTGGTCGGACACCCTTAGCATTGACGAGAAGGATGGCTTTGTGTTTGTCAACTACTCGGAGGGCCAAGCTAAGGGCCCTCACCCTCACCCTCACCCTCATCCACATCCAGCTCATCCAGGGCACAGCTCAGTGCCACAGCTTCTCCAGCCCTCCTCCATGGATGCTCGGACGTATAACCAGCTCAGGACAGGTGGGTTTTTCAGTTTAAAAGCCATTTAATAAAACACTCCAAAAGAACTTGTGAAAGAAAGTGTTTGTTTCTGTGTGTCACAGGCTACAGATGGGAGCGCCAGCTGGTCTTCCGGAGCAAACTCACCATGCACACAGCATTTGATCGCAAGGACAACGCTCACCCAGCCGAGATCACATCCCTCGCCATCTCCAAGTAAGAGAGCTGAGTGTGTGGCAACAAACACTTTTGTTGTTTTATTTCAATATTTAGAAATGATTTGATGCATCTGAAAAGCTTCTTATTTCTCATTACTGTATGGAACAAACTATCATCATACTATTCAACACAAACCACAATTCAAATCAAGTAAAAGCAAAATATTTTAGAAAAGAAAGGCATGGCGAATAATTCCCCGTCCTATTCTCTCTCTTATCTGTGTCTGTCCTGTGCTTCTTCCCTTCAGGGACCACAGTAAGATCCTGGTGGGCGATGGTCGTGGTCGAGTCTTCAGCTGGTCGGTCAGCGACCAGCCAGGCCGCTCTGCAGCAGACCACTGGGTAAAGGACGAGGTAGTTGACAGCTGCTCCGGCTGCACAGTTCGCTTCTCCCTTACAGAGCGACGCCACCACTGCAGGAACTGCGGGCAGCTCTTCTGCCAAAAGTAAGTAAATGAAACACTTGCCTGTATGTAATTTCTCCAGTTCCCTGAGCGTAAATTTCTCCTTGAGCGAAATTTAACAGGAATTAAAGACAGGTACGGCTCATCAATGGTTCGTCACTGAGACAGTTTCACCTCTTCCTCAGCACCTTTTAACTCTGGTGTTCCCTAAGGCTCAATCCTGGGTCCTCTGTTATTTTGACTGTACACATTTCCACTGGGTCATATAATTAGCATTATGACATATGTTTCCATTGTTATCCACATAATGTCCACATGTACCTATCGATAAGTAAGTATAGGTATATCTATCTGTAGGCATTCCTCCTTTCTATTAATTTGTTCTTTTCAGCTAATCAAGACATGCTTGGCCAGTTCATTTATTTAAGGGGGTCTGAATACTCTCCAAAACCACTGGAGTTTTTTCCTTCCATTTTTAGATTATGACTTTTTACTTTTCTTACGTGAGAACCCGGCCTCACTGCCTACCATTTTATACAATTTCTACGCCCTCACCTTGTTTTGCAGGTGCAGTCGCTTCCAATCAGAGATCAAAAGGCTGAAGATCTCGTCACCAGTGCGGGTTTGTCAGAACTGTTACTACAACCTTCAACATGAGCGAAGCGTTGAGGACAGCACCAGAAACTGAGCTCCATCTTCCCTCGCTGCCGATAAAAGAAGCACCTCCTCCTGAGGACTCCAAACTAAGGAGCACTTCATATGTCCATCTGCCTTGTTTTTCCCTAAATACCTCCCACATACCCCTCGAAACCCCCTCTGTCCTCTCGTACGTCCAGTAACCACATGTACTGTAACACACTGACAATACTGTAACAGGAGGGAATGTCTCCTCACGACAGCAGTAAAGCTCAGCAAAAGAGGTGGGCAGGGAAAAAGCAAGGATAACAGATGGAAAGGAAATGAAAAAAAAAACACTCAGTCACCACTCTTACCACCTGCACTCAACACCTGGAGGAGAAAAAAGAAGCAAATACAACTCTGACGCGGCACGCTTGAATCAATCACCCGCCACCGCAAGACGTAACAAACTTGTGTATATTGTAAATACTTATCATGGCCTTTTTAACTCTAAGAGGAACAAACAGAGAACATTAAAAAAAAAGGTCAATGAGAAAAAAACAAACTAATTGCCTGTAATATAGCATTGTGACTAACCACTCCTGGCTTTAAAAAAACAAAACAAAATCAATTGTGTGTAGTCTGCGTCACGAGTCACGGCAAATCCAGAGGAATAACACGGAGCGGAGGAAAGGATATGAATGTCAATAATTAATGTCTGTGGGTTGACTTTACTAGTGGGTCTAGTTATGCAAAATTACTTCTTTTCTTTTTAAGTTTCTGATCATTTTCCTTCTCTTTTTTTTTGTTGTCGTCGTTGTTTACAAAAAATGTGATTCATTTTGTGAGTGTGTGTTGCCCACAGTGTCAAGCCATCACCATCAGAGAGAGATTTATTATCAGATTGTCTTTACCTTTGTTTTTGCCAAGTTTTGATGTTATCAATTATGATTTTTTTTTTATCTATTCTGTCCTTTATATGAATTCCCATTTGGAGATTGTTGTTGTTGCTGCTGTCTGAAGACTGGACACATTATCATTTCAGTTTTTTATCTCTTTTTAAATCATATCACTCCATTTGTTTTGAGATTTCTTTTTCGTTCATGTTTTTTTTGTCAAGAGATCAAAAAACGTCATGGGTTCATCTGTGAAAAAGTATGAATTAGGTTTAAAACAAATTTGTTATTGCTCCACAGTTTATTTTCTATTGTGTCTCCTTCATGTAGCTTTATTCAGTTACTGTAGCAGCTTTTTGAATGCACACAGAAAAAGGGACTCTTATTATGTACCGCGGTTTTTATTTTTTCGTTGGTTTCTATTCAGAGTTGTCGTTCGCAGACTTCAGTCTGACCCTGTGGCATTATTACAGCAGATGAGTAAATGTTGCACTCCACACACTTTATCCTCAGTCCTTAAAGGAGATGTTGAACTGCAGGAGCAGCAGCCGTGCATCTTTCAAACACTTTGTTCAGTGTAGAAATAAATTGTTAGACAAAATGTAAGTAATCCCAGCTCAAATTTCTTAAATATCTTTGGGTGTTTATTCTAAAAAGTCCAATACATTGAGGCAGTCAGACAGAACTGATGTCTGAGCCCCTTTTTACGCTTTATGTGCGGACATCATGATTTCAGCAAGTTAAAAGGTGCAATATGTAAGAATTGGCCACCTGTTTAATTCCTATTCAAACCAACAGGGGGAAGCATATTACCAGAGTAACCGCAAACTGCTGTTAAATCTTGCTGCCATTAGCTCAGTTAGTTGTACAGCTAGCGGTATGGACTGAGAGCTTGGGGACGAGGGTTAGTGTTTATACCGCTTGCACTGGCAATTTGGACCAGGACCAGTTGGGGCTAGCTGGCTAGCATGCTAACTTCAGTAGATACCTCTGCAACACAATATATAGATTTCGTAATAATAACAACTTTCGTTCTTTATTTCTTTATTTTTACATATTGCACCTTTTAAAGTACATTACTCACTTCCTGAAATTAGTTGTATAGCGAATGGAAACTTTAATCCTATTTTGTTGGCTAAAGATACTTTTAGTTAAAGCTAGGGTCTGTAATGTTGTTCAGAAACACATTTTGTTATACTGGGTGAAATGGTCCTTCTATCCTGAGAGTAGTCAATACATTATGTATTCAGAAAAAGGAACGAAAATAGAAGAGCGAGAAGAGATTGAGAAAAAGC
>OMLP01019177.1:0-11536 GCA_900302685.1 Spondyliosoma cantharus
GTGGCACTCGTTTGTAAGTGGCAGACCACTAGAACTGCTCTGCAGGCAATTGCATAAATGAATGTTATGAAGGTCTTTGCTGCAGCACTTGTCTCTGCTACTTGGCTCAGAGTTACAGGGGACCCCGTGCAGTGGTCTTTAAAAACATAAACACTATGTCACCAGGCATTTCTTTTCAAGGGCATTGAGCTTCAGTGGCTTCCCACCTACGAAGCCAAACAATTGTGTCTGTCTGAATGCTCAGCTAAGCCGCTACGGGGAATCCGACCCAGGTCTCTGCAGTGGTGGGCCAGTGTGTTTTACCTTTTAGCAGAATTTGTAACTCCATAATATCACACGTGTTGCTGTTGCAAATGTATAATATTAAGAATTCACAACTGCGAGAATATAATATGAATATATTGTGCCTATTGGTGATGCAGAAAATTAAAAAACAGGTTTTCCCAGGTAACTGCATGCTTGGGGTCTAAGAGTGTTAGTAGTAGATGTTTAGTATGCAAAGATGTTTGTCAAGCCTGAAAAATCTCTGTGCAAAATTGCAGGAGGCTTGGGATAAAGCAAACCTGGGGTGTGGAGCTGTCAGTAAACACAATATACGGTGTGCGAGAAAAACTGAAATGACACAGACATCCACTTGCAATTATTCCCTCAGAGCACCTAATTCACTCAACAGTGCAACTGTCGATGTTCCGTTTACATCAATCAATTAACATTGTTGGAAAACCGTCATTCGGGTGTACTTCTCCTGTGCACCTGTTGCAAATGAACACAGTTCAGCAGTCCAATAGATGGGCCATGGCATCGTTCACTCATTTGGGAGAGACCCTTTGGCAGCATTTGTATCAGCTCTATCTATACACAAGGCCACTTAATCAGTGATCTTGCTGGGTCCAGACAATCCCTCAGGCTGAAGTCTCCCCTAACCCTCTTTAAATCACTAAGGCTCTCACTTGACTTGCTTGTTTACTTTGCTTGACACTGGCAACATGCCACGCTGTTTACAGCTTACTGTCTGACTCCCCGACCCTGTGTCCATCTCACTCCCTGTCGATCTGGTGTGCATTGCATGAATAGAAACATTTGCAAAACCCCATGTTCGACAGTATGGAGGCAGCTATTATTGTAAGTCCGTAAAAAGCAGTACAGTGCAGCTCAGAGGATCTTTACTTTATATGAGCCTTTCGTTCCTTTATTTTATTGGGATGCATTTGTAAAATTATGCCTTGTATTTGAAAATTAGCTGCTAGTTAGTACTTTTCTAATGATGAAAACAAACTAAAAACTTGGGCTGTCAAGGGATTAAAACAATTATTATTATAATTATATTATTATTATTATTATTATTATTATAAGTCATTACAAGCTTTGTGACTAATCAAAATGAATCTCACATATCAATATTTGCTGTAGCCATGTAAAAATATTTCAGCAGGTGGTATTTCAGGCTTGAAGTACTCAGATGGTACGAAAATGCCATGCTTCATAAGTTGCATTTAATGGAGCTGCTGTCAACAGTTCCATCTAGTTCCATCTGTGTTTTGGTATTTTTATGATCTTTTATCATCCAGCAATATCATTTTTGACAAAAAAAAAAAAAACAACATTTGAAATATAAACTAAATTCTAAGCATCTAATGAGTTAAGATTCCTCCACTCACACAGATTTGACATAGCTAACTTCACCTTCACCTTCCACCTCTGCCGGGGGTGAACATAAGTGTGTTGTTTTGTGTCAGTTTTGTTTGCGTTGGCATTTGGTTTCAACTTTTTCTGTTTATCTCTTATTTTGCACTTTGTAGTTTTCATCCAGTAAGGATTGGACCAGCCAATCCTTCACAGAATATTAACCATATAGGCTTTGGCAGGACATCTAGGTCTATAAAAATGTTTTTAAGGGGTAAGTAGGGAAATCAAAAATCAAATATTCGTTATTTTGGCCCATCATCAGGTGCAAGATCAGCCTTACCAAAGGACAATGCAACTCGATGCACAACCAAGTCCTTCAGCAATTGACACTAGAGCTGGACGAAAGGACTAAAAGTAATGCCCTCTCTTCCTCGACCACTGGCTTCCTGAACGCCATGGCCTTTGTACCAGCAGGAAAGAGCTAGCAAAGAGGTCAACTGCAAGAAATAAATTAAGCCTACTGGGTGTCAAGATGATAAAAGCCAACAGGACGTGCAGCACCAGAGGGTGGTACGTCAGTTGTTACCACTGAGCATTCTAAAGGTGTTGTTA
This sequence comes from Spondyliosoma cantharus, assembly GCA_900302685.1. NCBI lineage: Eukaryota > Metazoa > Chordata > Actinopteri > Spariformes > Sparidae > Spondyliosoma > Spondyliosoma cantharus. The sequence continues at coordinate 2,239 of OMLP01019177.1, forward strand.
GCCTGTCAAGAAAACACCAAGGAAGGAGTGTACCCACCTGATGACGGATGACTCCAGTGAAGCAATTATCCCTGCCTCCACTCTAAGGAATGATTGTCGATTACACGATTGTAAAACTAAGTCCTAAAAGCTCAACATTGCATTTAAGGATATTAACCACAGCCCAACAGTTCTATTGATCTGCTGTTTTCAGTACACTTCAAGCGAAGTGAATAATGAATTGCCTACCGACTGGTTGAAAGTGTTCGCAGCATCAAACAAATTTTCAAACAAATGAAACAAATTTGGGTGGTCTGGGGTAAGGAAATTGTTATCTATTTAAGTACCATTTAACTGCATCAGAGCTCCGTTTCCTTCATGGAGGGAGTCGATTAATATTCTAACACAGAAATATCTCAGAGACAGTGTTTTTCTAAAACACTCAGTATCTAGCTTGTACGATGCAGTAGGATGTGATTAATAATTAGTTCGCCATTCACATTAAGTGTTATTCTGGGATTTCTAATCAACATATCACACCTGACAGCAGCATTTAACACCACTTAATTATCTGTTGAATTTGCTCTTTTATTCTCTGCTACCATACAGTGCAGGCTTTTTGAGGAAATTTAAAAAGTTCCATATTATGCTGTTTTTCATCAATTTCACACAGCTGTCAGAGGTCCAACAACACTGTATTCGATATGCAATGCCCCAAACCCATCCGTGGTCCTGAATGTCAGCTCTCTAAAAGTCACTCAAGTGAGTTCTACTGAGCTCATACTGAGAGCAGCCTGTTTCTGGGCCTGCACCTTTAAATGCTAATTGGCTCCATCTGTCAACGGCTGCCTTGCCTGCTACGCGTCCCTCTCAGGGAGAGGATGCCACTTACGCTAGCGGTAGCATGCGCTAATGTTTACGGTGGATGTATCGCCATGGCTCGCCGATGTGCTGTCGTTCAACCATACCAGTTTGACCCAGAATCTGAGGAGAGGCTCCTGAAGAAACAGACTTCGCAGCTGCAGCAGGACGTTTCAGAATGGTTCGTGTGTCTGAATATGTTACTTAGTTTGTTCGTATTTGTTGTTACAGTTACTACCATGTAGCTAATGCTAGCTCCTGCTAACAGTAAAGGTAACTTATAGTTCTTCAGCAACTGTAAATACTATCAAAACTGTGGCTCGGGTACAGTTGCTGGGTCCAATATGGTTGGTACTGATCCTTTCACGAGGGTCCGTGTCGAGGCAAAGCCAGCTCCTGTACTGACCCTCGTTACTGAAGCAGTCCGATGTGAAGTGGTTAGCACACACACACAAACCGTTGATTTTTTACAAACAACAACAGAGCAATTTGCGTGCCTAACTCTGAGCGATGACATTGCTAAACACTGCTGTCTCACCGCTGGACACACCAAACTTCACCTCGGGGATGAACGCCCCCTTCTCAGATGTCTCCGGGGAGAGGGGGGAGTGTTTTCTCGCAGAGGCCGACCTATGAAAATCTCGCTTGTTGTTACGTAACGACAGGAGCTGAATCTGAACAGCCTGTAGGAGCGCCGTTTTACCAGTGAGTGGGCTGCAGAGACCATGCAGGAATCATTTGTTTTCCTCATTCTGGGAGTTGGCAGGCACAGGGAGGAAAAGTTGAAACATGTAGAGACCAGAGAAAACGTGTTTTTCATAATATGGGACCTTTAAATTCAGGAAAATAAGCAGAAGATAGTGACATGTCTGACATGTGAGGTGGTGCAAGTTGACATTGCAGTTTATTGTACAGTGCAATGTATTAGTGTCATTTAGCCAGACACAGACTTCTTGAACTTGTTAAGGTTGAGGTTATAATTAAGGACCCAAATGCAGACCATACACAGGAGGCAGTACAAAAAACAAAGGGGAGCTAGACACAAAAGCTATTCAAAAAGGACAAAAGCAAAGTACAAATCAACAGAGAAAAACCAGAAACCAAAATAATAAACATACCACATTGGAGTCACGAGGAGAAACTGGAGACACACTAGAGCAGAAAATGAGACGAACAGAGGCTGACGGATGATGGAGGGTACATCACAAAACGAACTGACAAGGAGTGCAGGGAGAACAAAGACTATATGCAGCCACGGTAATGACCAGACGAGGAACAGGTGAGGTGAGAGGGGAGGGAAGAGGACAGGTGAGGTAATGAAGGGAAACGCAGAGGGAAAAACACAGAGGGAAAAAAAAAAAAACAGAGGAGAACTGAAGAAGAGGCACACAAGGGCATAACATCAAGACATAAGATACAGCAAGAAGGCTCAGAATCACGACAAAACAAGTAGGTAGAAAAGAGTTCATTTAACATTTTGTTTGCTTCCGGTGTTAAGGTTCATAGCTCATCACATTATCGTTTAATGGTAACACTGCAAAAGAGCACTTTTACATTTTAAACATAACTCCTTTTTGTTATTACCGAATTTATAACAACCAGGCAGTTTTTTTCCTATATTGGATAGACTTGTCGGAGCTGTCAAAGGCACATATTTGACAGGTAAAACATGTTCCTGTGGGCAAAAGGTCAGTCTCCTTCTGGCACTGACTCTATGAAAGGCTGTTTTGTAATAATCAATAATAGATATTTGGTTTGCTGGAATGCTGACATTTTGTTATACTGCATGGATTTTGTAGGTTGGGGTGGTGGATGTTATACACCTGCTCCCCGACCCTGTGTCCAGCAACATCTTCCTTCCTTTCCTTTTTTCCAACAAGCACCCCTCTACTCTCCTCTAAGAACAAAGACGCCACATCTTCTCAACAATCCTCTCTTGACATTCAAGTATGTCTATGTAATTTGCCTGGAGACAATACCAGTTAGTTTTGTAATAACATGTGGAAAATTTGAAAAACAAACCTTGTGACGAATCAGCAGCCATTTCTTCATATGATGGTTAGACAACCTACAAACTTCTGACAGAACACCCTACAAACAACAAGGAACAAGAGCAAAGCTATGGAAAGGATTTTTTTTTTTGTTTACCATCTTTAGTTAAGCGGCAGTATACACGTAAATGTGTCTGAAATACACCTTCAAGTAGGCACATTAGAAATGCGCTCAAATTGCTTTTCTGGTCCTTTGTTATCTTTTGTTTTCATTGTGTTAATGTGAAAAAAAAAAAAAAACTTAAAAAGGGTATAAATGGAGGCTAATCATGTGTCTTCGCATCAAAAGTTGTGTAACGTCAAATTAGATAATGGGTCCACATGCAATTTTACATGCAATTCCCCGTCAAACAATACTCACTTACTAAATCGGCACACCATTCACAGGAGGAGGTGGAGAGCTTGAGCCCTACACCCTCTCTCTCTACCCTTATCGAAATGAATTCTCACACTGAAGTGTTCAAATCAAAGCAGAATACAAAAGTAAAATGTGTCCGTATTTGAATTGCTTATCTGATGATCAGTGTTGCAGCGAGAGGGTGTCAAAAAAAAACCAGAGACGCCTTCCCCTGTAGTTACTATCTGAACACGCATCACTCGTCATTCAACAGTCAAAAATGCCATTTGACTCAACGTTAAATCACAGTGATGCTACAGCCACAGTGCAGCAGTGGGTTTACCTGTGCATAGTTGTGTACACGCCGAGTGCCCCCTATTGATTAGAGATAGTTGATGTCCTGAGGACCAACATCCAAGCAATTCTAGACGTTTTGCCTAAATTCCAAAGCCATTAACTGGAGGACTCCCATGTCAAGAAATGTATCAGGTATTGATTTTGCATCAGACCTCTATGGGGAAACTGTCTGCACCATTAGTAAGTGATAGGCCCTCGCAACTGCATAGCCACTGGCTGTGAAAATAACTAGGGGCAGAGTGGTTTGTCAAATGTTATATTCTTTGACTCTCATTGACATGTCTTGTTATTTTTATTGTTTCATATTCTGTCAGTTGGTTTATCTATGATTATTATCTATGAATTATTAGACTGTATAGGAATATACAATGAGAATAAGAATGGTTCAGTCGTATGCATGACAGTACGAATAGTCTTTATTTAACACTTGCTATCCTTAAATATGCTGACTGAACAGTATATGACATTACCCATGATAGTTTAAAAACTGGCAGTTGGCGCTTCTAGTTGTTTTCAAATTCTTCTTTTGCACCATAAAACAGCACATATATAGCATCTGTAATAGAAGATAGTAGAATGGTTTGCATTAAATCCACCAAGCAGGTTATGTTTTCGCCATTTGTTTTTTGATTGGTTGGGTTGTCAGCAAGACGGCACAAGAGCAAGACAAAGGATTTCCAAGAAACTTGGATGGAGGAGGGCCCAGAATAGACCCCATTAACTTTTGGTGCCGATCTGGATAAAGAGAAGAATCTACTAGTTGTTTCTAACTTTCCTTGACATTTCAAGACAGGGCGTTTCAATATTTTCTTGGGACAATAATGCGTGGATCTTGAGGATAAAATCAGGCAGCTTTTAGGTGTCTGATATCCATGAGTGAGTATAATTTGATGCAGATCCAAATCAAACCTATCCAATTTAAATATGGTTTATTTCATATTTGATTAGGCTCAAATTAATTAAAGGCGACTGTTAGGCCTTCGCAGAGGTATGCACTCTACTGAGTGTTATTGTAATAATAATGATGCATCACACAACAAAGCAACAACAGCAGACAATGAATATGCAGCCCTACTCGGCTTTACGGAACTTTATAGTAAGTTTCAGCACATTGTTTAGCTGTCCAGCTGCAACCTTACTGTTTTGGTTCAATTTCACAGCTCAGCATTGCTTCCAGGTGCTGCAGGCAGCTGCTTTCCAGTTCTAAAAGTCCACTGAGCACAACCTGCTTGGCACCAAACAGCAGGCAGGCACAGTAGGCAACAAGCTGGTGAATAGAAGCTCCAAACGAATGATAATGTTTCTCTGTAACTGCTGGATTTGTAAATAAGAAACTGTTTGCTAACAAGTTTCAGGTGATGAAAAGTTAACCCTGTCCCCAAAGGGCCAAAAATAAAAACCTTATTGCAGGTTTAGTCGCTGTGGCAGAAAATCATTTTAAGAAACCAACAAGAATACACTATTATAAGAAGGCTGTTTATCAGCATGGCGTACGCTCACGCCAGCTCTCTGCAGTGGAAGCTGTCACTATGTTGCACCAGTGAATGGGTTGTAAATTAAAATGTGAGGCAGTGTAACTGTTGGGACCCTGAAAAGCTTGTGCTGGCCCTGGGTAAATGCATTATGCTATAAGAGGATTTGGTGGCGAATACAATTTGAATGGTTTGTTTTCCTCCTTCTCTCAGGCTTTTAGCTGCAGCTTTATTATCTGAGGGAATTCTGCTCTCACCAACAGTTGGCCTGATTTGGGATGCCATGTCGACAAGAGCCTCGACTGATTCAATCTGTAACCGCACGGAGAGCGAGGACAGAGTTCACCAGCTTGATCCAGTGATACAGAATACAACTAGGATTGAATACTAACTTGGATTGAAATATTTGTGCTTCTGCCTTTTGGGCTTCCCTATTTCCTTTGAGGGGTGATAATCAAGTGATAATTTATAAACACTGTTGATTGCTGTAAGTGTGACTGGTGTAAAATTAACAAGAAAATGAGAAGCCGCATCCAACAAAGTGCATTAACCACAGGCGCACAGGCCAACTGGAGTTAAAGTGCTGGTGTGGATTACAAATGGAAGGAAAAACTTCCAGATTAGCAGTTGACAGCTCTTTCCATCAGCAGAGTAATTCAATCTTTTTTACTCTCTCTATTTATCTCTTCTATTAAGAACAGCCATCTAGCACACAGTGTGTCATTTCTTCTGCAAGGTTTCTCTCAGTCAAAACAACAAAAACAAAAGACACAAGTCTGTTGACATCGTGAAGTAGCGTGGGATCATCGTTATAATTAAATACCTATTGCAGACGAAAATCTATCTGACACGACTTCGACAGAAAAGTTCACAGATAAGGTCATTAAAGAAAGTTTTATTCATGTTACTTTTAGTTGCTGCTGACTACGTCTCTCTGACTCTCAGTCAGTTACCAACAGGCGACCAAATTAAACACAGTGCAACGAGGATTCCTTACAGGGGTACTAGTCATATTTAGAAACTTTAATGCAGACATGTTACATTTTATATCTTTGAGGAACAATTACCTTTTCAGAGGTAAAAACTCAGGTGTTGGAATGGATGGACCGACATCCCCACATGTCATCTTTAAAGGCAGTAGTCAAGGACACTAATCTAAAAGAGCAACCCAGTTTCATGACAGTTTGTGAACTATTGACGAAATCATGTACATTTCGTGAACATGGGCATGACTTGAGATTACATTTTGTGCCTGTTGCTCAAATTGAAAAATATTTTCCTGCCTAAACAGACTGGATGCTTACCCAGGATTCTGGTGTGACACTTGGTATGCTGATCACCCACCCCGACCAGGTCCATGCTGACTCATGAAAACATTTTGTCTCCATGTAGACGAATCCTGTGGAATACATTCCGTGAACATTTCACAAACTGCCATGCTACCATACAGGTACATCTGAGAAAATTAGAATATCATGAAAAAGTTCAATATTTTTTGCCACTCATTTCAGAAAGTGAAAACCATACATTATATAGATTCATTACACATAGAGTAAATATTTTAAGCTTTTATTTCTTGCAATTTTGATGATTATGGCTTACAGATAATGAAAACCCCAAATTCAGTGTCTCAGAAAATTTGAATATTACATAAGATCAATAAAAAAAAGGATATTTTTTACTTCTGAAAAGTATGTTTATTTCTATGCACTAAATCATCAATGCAGCGTGGAAGCGATCAGCCTGTGGCACTGCTCAGGTGTAATGGAAGCCCAGGTTGCTTTGATAACAGCCTTCAGGTCATCTGCATTGAGCAGTGCCACAGGCAGATCGCCTCCATGCCACGCTGCATTGATGCAGTAATTCATGCAAAAGGGGCCCGACCAAGTATTTAGTGCCTAGAAATAAACATACTTTTCAAAAGCCTGACATTTCTGTTTAAAATATCCTTTTTTTATTTATCTTATGTAATATTCTAATTTTCTGAGACACTGAATTTTGGATTTTCATTATCTATAAGCCATAATCATCAAAATGTACTCTATGTGTAATGAATCTATATAATGTATGGTTTTCACTTTCTGAAATGAGTGACAAAAAATATCAAACTTTTTCATGATATTCTAGTTTTTTTGAGATGTACCTGGTCATTATGAATGTACATCTCTCATATAATAATCAGTGTCTTTTTTGAATACACAGCTAATTTCAATATAAGCCGGTGAGTGATCATCTGTGTCTTTGCTGCCATAACCCCCATCAGTGATCAAGTTGCGCTATGCAGATTGGCAGTCAGTTGAACCAGGCCTTGTGATGCAGTAAATGAGGGCATCAAGCTCTGTTAGGCAGCAGTATTCACAGGTGAAGCTGAGGCAGAAATCTACTAATGGAGTTACAGTCTTCTTTGTGGTTTGCCATTATAATTTGTGCCCCGTCGATAATTGCTCCCTAGCAGGTATTTCTACATCTTATTTGGACTGGGAAACAAGCCTTAATGGGTTTCAGCCTTCAGGACCAAAGGCCTTCCAGGCTGCGTCCTAAAACCTTTATATCAAAGCACTGCTGGGTGTGTAGAAAATGTGTGCAGTCCACATTGCCTCCAAACTTGTTGTAAGCACTCGGACTGTCCTTGCCAAAATGTCTGGACCCTCTGTGTAAGGAGCATGCAAATGTGGAGGGAGGGAGAGCAAATGAGGCTTAACTGGAGCACTCCAGTTCCAAGGCCTCCAAATTCACTAGTATTTCAGCCACCTCAGGGGGAAAAGGGAGAGCACTGTATATCAGGGAAGGATTAAAGGAAGGAGTAAAAGTTCCTAAAAAAAGGTGTGAGTATAGATAACGGACGAGAAAAGGCTTAAAGTCCTCCTGCAGTGGCCTACAATCGATCATCCTCTGTTGACTTCATGTCAAATTGCCAAAATTCCTTATTTCTATTCTTGCAGCTATTTAAACATTTTAGACCTGCAAGACGGTTCAAGCCAAATCCACAGACGCCTTCTTATTGTGTTAGTTAGCGTATTGCGTACATAATAGCAAGCATCTAAAAAGTATTACAAATAAGTTTTAATCAAATTTGTTGTTATTTAAGTTTTTGTAACGTTCCTAATGGTTTGAATTTGGCATGGTTCTGCTCCGACAGTTCATCATGAAAACTACAACGTTAATTCCCAGAACAAATCATAAAACATTCACATCACTTTGCCCACCCATCTCGATGTAGCCTTTAGCAACCCGCTAGCTAACTACAGTATATATTGCCGATATTTTGTCTCTCTATCTGCTCTTTCCATCATGATACATTCTTTCATTCTCCAACTGTTTCCAACCCACTTGTGGTGGAGTCTTCCACAAAAGCTCCTGCACATCAAGTACTACATCATACTACTTCGCCCAAAGCTGGTTCAGTAACTAAAGTTATACCCTCCCTACCTTCACTTCAGCATGTCCCTCTCCAGACATTATCTGTCCCCGACGACGTCCCAAACAGGATTTATAATGTAAGTCGCTAACCAAAGATAAAGTTAAGCAATATGTTTAATGCAATTTATACCATGGTCTGGGGGAATACTTGATTCTGATTGGCTGCAGGGTGTCCATTAATACCTGATATATGGACACCTACTAAGTAGTTCCAGTCAAATTGTCTGTTCACCGCTCTAAATTAATGCGCTAGCTGGCGTATCAGCCTGTCAACTGAGTGCAGTCTGTCAGTCCTTCAGTGCCTCTGAGCACCACAGGATGGCGACTTTAACACACAAGCTGCAGAAACACACTTCCCCTCTAAACTTACTGATACTTTGTATCACATGAGCGAATAATCTCACATCCCGTTCGCTGTTCAACTCTCTACTTCAGGCTGCGGCCACAGTAACGTTACACACGGCCGATCATTTGCTCGTGAAAATCTTGATATTGATTTGGGGACAATGACATGACTGGTATGCTAGCTAGTCTTGTTGTTTAACATACTGTCAAATTATATTTACTGTTTGTCAACCGTACGCAATGTTATTGACTTTGAATCTTGCTAGCATAGCGTTAGCTTTCTGGCTCATCGCTGAGCGGACTAGAATATCTCCCGTTGCCAGTCCGTTATGGTTATGGCTTGTGAAAAACTTTATATTTTGATTGTAAAACGCTTGAAAATATAAATAATATTAATTTCTTAATTTCTTTTCTTTAGCAAGTGACCATGGTATAAGCGGGATAATGCCTTTCGAGGTGTCCATAATCAGGAGTTA
>OMLP01019182.1:0-21457 GCA_900302685.1 Spondyliosoma cantharus
GCCAACACTGCTGCCTGTTTTCAACTCTGTTCCACTCCGGGCTAAACAGGCATTTACATGCCGAGGCTATTTTTAGCCCTGCCATCACAGGACATAAAGGAAGTGCAGGCACATGTAACAATTAAATGATCAAACTTTAATGTCACTGCTCGTCTCTGTCAGCCGACGCGAGGCAAAAAACGGCTCCAGGTGATTTTGGAGAGGGAAAAGGGAAAACCCAAGAGCTCGTCAGGCAAAAAGCCACAAATGTACCCTTTATTTTTCTCAGAGGAAAGCACTGGCTTCCTTTCTTCTTTTCAGTCACTGTTAAAAAAAATAGTGACGTCTCCTCCGCCCACATATTAACTGCAGTGTTATTTTTTCTGCCTTCTATCAACTGATATTTTCCATTGGCATGCCCGGCGATGTTCCGTTCTGACGAAATGAGTGATTAAGAGAGAATGAAAGGTAAAGCACTGGCCCCTGCACTTTCATCTGTGTTCTCTGTCGGCACTGCGAGAATCTCAGAAACAGGATGTGGCCAACTGTTAGACCACACCACAACACCAAGTTGCTATTTATAGCTGTTTAATAGGTAGTTGGTTGCAACAACTTCTGAGAAACGAAGAAAATTGTAAAGAACAGCTCCTGAAACCTGAACGACACACACACAGGTAATAACTGTGAATGAACACGTGTGCACATATATATTTAAACCCTTCGAAATATCCTCATTCTTCCATTCTTCAATTCAATCAAATCAGAAGTTTGCAAAACATTGTTCAGGTCGACATCTGCTCTTGTCCTGCCCTGCTCTGTCTTTTCTCCTTTTTAAGTCAAACTCTCTCTCATGACAGCTCTCCATTTTTGAGTCTCACCTTCCATGAAGTGACGAGATAACCACAAATATTCAGACTGAGAGAAGGCAGTCAGACATGCTCGGGGAACATTTTGTTCAGAGTGGAATTTGGCTCCAATAATGCAAAACTTTGCATAATATGGACGGCCAGGGGCATAGTGTGAGAGCTTCTCTATTAATAAGGCCTTGTAAACCTTGTTGTAGCATGCCAGAGGGTTCTACCTTCATGATGTACTATATATTCCACCTATATGCTATTGTAAAAATATTGGTATGTTCTGCTACGCAACAAAGATGCAACAAAGTCTTATTTTCTATTGCCAGATACGTACGTAAATGAACTCTCTGTGGCCTGGCATCCCTCTCAACAGCAACTGGAAACTTGTTTTGTTTTTTCTTTTTTTTTCAGTTGCCCAGGTTAATAATGGAAAGCTGTAACTGGGAGGATGCCCTCTCATGAATAAACAAAAACAGCGGAAAACTGCACAGCAAATATTCCCCTGTTGAAAAAAAAGAAAAAAAAAAAGAAGCACGTGCCCTGCTAGCCTTGGTTAAACAGAACGACATCCTTTATTAGCCGTAGTGCCAGTGCAATCAGCAGACCGCAGCCCGGACCTGTCAGGACTTATACTTAGAGCCAGGGCGGCAGGGAGATCTATTTCAGGGGCAGGCGCGAGAGTGACATAAAAAAAAATAATGACTGTTCAATGGACAATTCAGCTCCTTTGTGAAGGCCTACCAGTGTTTCTTGGCCGGTGGCTCCCAGCTAAACTCCCCCTCTCCATCGGGCGCGGCTGCTGGCTGAATGAATGAATGTTGACCTCGCTAAAATAATTTGTCCGTACAGAGTGTGATTGAAAATGATTTGCTTCTACCTGTGGAGTGATGAAACATACGCAAACCATACGGCACGGTGTCAACTTTTATAAACTGACACAATGTAACACACACAGGTGAGCAACAACTTGCTCATGTGTGACAGGTTTTGTCTGAAGCCAACCATAACAGAAGGCCCGGCGGGATTTCAGACCAAAAATAGCCCAGGTTTAAAAAAACATGAGGGGCATGTTGCTACAGGTACTGCTGAGAATATACAACCCACGCTAGGAAGTCACGTTTGAGTAACATATCCATGATTACGACGGCTTAACAGAAGACAAAATACTGAAGAGCAGTGTATGACTGTATAGGCCCGGGTATTACAAGTGGAAAAAAAAGTCAGCTGAGGCCTCGTTTATAAAACTGACTTGTGTTCAGTTTTGATTTTAAGGATGACTTAAGAAAAAAAAAAACATCTAATTAAATTAAAACCGTATTTAATGTCGAAATGATGTGGTGAGCTTATTGAACAATGTGATAGGATCTATCAATGAAAGGTGTGAGAAACTAGCCAACCTACAGTCCTTACTAATGCTGCGTTGTTCCCCTCTTGTAGTTTAGAGGATAAGTTCACCCAAAAATGAAAATCTGTGAATAATGAGGTGAGGCTCCGGAAAATTTCACCCGACTTTCCATCCGCATGGGGGCGAGGTCTGAATGTTTAATTTTCTGGTTGACGTATCCTTTAAGGTCAGATCGTTCCTTTTTAAAAACCAGACACGGCTCTGTCTTCTTCTCTCCACCTTGTTCACAGCAGTGGTGACTACGTGTTACCTGGCCTCGGTCTCCTCCACCATCGCCATCTTTAATGAACCGACGGTCAGATGTGATCGCGAGACCGCGGTTAAATCTGAGAACAATTTTTAGAAATTAGGTCTGAGGTGTGCAACGCTTCATATAAGGGACCGATACATCTCCACAAGTGTTTTCACTTCATATTTCTGATATTGTGCCATTAAGCATTTTGAGGGAGAGGGCTTATTTTGCCCCTCACCAGTCAGTATTGATTTGACTCAATGTTTGTCATGTCAATCAAAGAAACAAGGCAGTTTAAGGGTTCTTTTAACAAGGTCTGGCATTAGGTGATGCGCTCAAACGTATTTAATCCCAAAATATCAAAAACAGGTACTATTGACTGAAGTTATGGTACTGCAGTTTGGCCTCCTTTTTATTCAGTAACCCAAGCCTTGGTATCATAACTTCCTTTGGCTTTCTCTGAGAGTTCAGCGTGAACCTGACCCGCACTGGGGATTTAGTTAGCATTGTTAGAGGAGAGCGCTGTGGAGAGGGGGTTCGATAAAAGCCGGGGCTTCCTCGGAGAGCAGAGGACGCCCTCTGGTTTGGTAAGACGCAGAGCCTCCAGGAGGTTCCTGCTGTCGTAACATGATCGCCCTCAGCCAAAATCGGTCCTGACTGGCAATGACCCGGCAGAGAGCGTCTTCGCCTTCCTCAGCTGACGAACCCAAACAAACTGAACACCTGAACCGACGGAGGCTCCCTGGCAGGGCCTCTGGAGGGCACCTTCCTGAGCTGTCCTCACTTTCACTGCGTGAATAAACCTCAGCCGTGTTAGGGTCAAGGACCTTCACACTGAAGCAAAGAGAGGGTGTTTCCTATGCTTGCTTGTACCTCCTGTAGTAGCACACCAGGTTAGTGAGAAAGAGGAGGTAGCTTCCTTCTATTGTGGCACTCAGCGACGTTTGAGGAAGTGAGTGTGAGTCATACGAGCTCTTTCGCACAAACACAGATAAACAGCGGCGTCGGATCTGTGCAGGAGAAGACTGGCTGCAGGACACACTCAGCGCTGAACCTCATCTGAACTGCTTTCATGTGAAATTGATTTGGTGGGGGAAGCCAAACTAAAGCTCAAACTTGCTGGAGAGAGACAATTGAATTTCCTGGTACATATTACTTTTGTTTCCCCGCTATATCAAATCTTCTCTCGGCCTCAGCAGAAACACTTAATGGACAATTTGCAAGCCGCCCACGCACGGCTCAAGCGGCTGGACGGACGGAGAGGCTCGGCCGACGTCACTTATCTTTTTCGCCGATAACTGGCAGCGTCCAAAACAGGGGGAGGTCAAAGGTCGGAACACACGCATAAGTGACAGACGGAGAGGAATTAAGACGGAGAGCGTGATCGAGGATGAGCGAGACACAATCATTATTCCCACAGATAAACACAAATGGAAAGAGACAAAGTGTTCCACTAATGCTTCATCATGATAAAGTGCTTCATAAATTCATCGGAGCCTCGCAGGTAGACAGCCTCTAATCCATCGCCGGGATCCCTTTGGGCCTAATGATGTGATGATATGTACAGACAGCATATTTCATCCCCACAGCTAGTCTGATGTGTGAAGCCCCGGGCTTTCCCATGTGGAACCACTCAGTCTCCACGACTGACAGACGAGATAGAGAGAAGAGAAAAAAACAGAGGGAAGAGGAGGGAGATGGTGCTGCAGAGCGAGGGTTTGTTTTTAAGGTAAAGCTGAGTTTAACCCCGAGAGCCGAGGTTTTACAGACCGCCCCCCAGCGCTGCGGGCCAATCGTCTCCTTACCCTGCCGAGGTGAACAATGGTGCTGGGAAATTTGGAATTTGGACTTATACAGTGACGGGCTAAGTTTCTTCTGAGGACAGAGCGGACATGCCACTCAAATGTGTTGTCCGACCGTCCAGCCGAGAGATCTGACCTGATAAAAACTGTTGACCCTCTCATCTCGGACGCCTTCAATTATTACTGAGCGCTCAAAGCAACAAGCTTAATGAGCAGCGCCATGGAGCTAGGAGATCTTGGCAGACCTTCTTTGCCCCGGGTGTTGCCTCTCAGGCAACATACAGGCTTAACCACCTTAATGCTGGAGGTGGGCTGCATACAAATGTCTGGACTCTTGCAGACTCGAGGGTTAGTGGGGAGCCTGCGAATGCCGAGGGCTGTCTGAACCCACAATTCATCCGGTCCACAAGGGCCATCAAGCAGACTTTCTGCACAATTCACCGCTGACTTCACCAAATTTATAACCCACAATCCATTGCAATATCGACTTAAAAATGTAGGTCTTCCAGTTGCAGACAGGAAGAACTTTATCAAAGCATTGCTTGAATCATCTAGGCCAGAAATAAATGCTGTCTCCAACATTAAAACAGAAATACGTGGAAGTTTAGGCTAGAGAGATAATCAGATGCATTTTATTATTGTAGTCCTTAGGCCTGTCTAGAAGAAGTTTATATTAACTTGCAGTCTCCTGCCCTCTCAGACTTTACGTGATGACAGTGAACACAACACAGTATGTACGAATGATGTCTGTTTTGTCTTATCTTTGTTGTTACACCCACTTCTGAAACCAAATCCATGACTGCAAATAGTGTGTTAATGTGTGTTTGTGAACCAGAGGCAAGATTTTTAAACTTGATTCGACAGTGCAGTACACAGGGACCCAGAGCAGATGTGCCAAAAGAAGAGTGATGCAGTCATTATTTTAGAGAGCTGAGGAGAAATAGAATAAGAAGTAAAGTGTAGAGTGTAAACAGCAGGAACTCTGACGTCACCGAAGAGATTTCCAATCAATACGTCTGCTGCTGTTTTTAGACGAGGTGCTCCTGGCTCGGTCGGGATCGCAGAGCTGGAGCTGCCTCGAGAAATCACGATGACATATTGTCTCTGTGCCTCATGCGGAGAGACAAAGTGGTGCTGCGAGTCTCCGATGTGCCTCATTGTTCGGAGGACATGCTTTATGGCCCTCTGTGGCCCGCTGAATCTGACACATTGCCAAAGCAAATGACCCGACCCGGGAGAGAGTTAAGGTGCCTGCCTGGTCCAGATTAAAATCACCTGAATATTAACCAGCGATGATGCGGTCCAGGCTCGAGAACAATACAACAGCAGTGTCCCGAATTAGAAAAATCTAAAGACAACAAATTTTACTAAAAGCCTCGCCGCTGATGTGCTTGTTTTGGCCGCGGCGGTGCATAACCTTCGTCTTTGATCTCTCATGGTGTGCTGTGCCTCTCCCATATCTCCCCTCACTCTGTCTCTCTTTGTGAGCCTGCCACTTCCCTCTCCTCCTCCTCCTCTCATTTCCTCCCGGGCCCAGGAGGCCGCGGGTGTGCTCACTCGAGGTCGGTCTCCTGGGAGGATGAGGGGGAGGTGTTTACACGGTCGGAGCTGCTCTCCTGTGCCCTCATCACCGACTTCTGTGAAATCATTGCGCAGTCGGTTCAGACTGCATTGCGAACGATAACAAACTAAAGAATTAAAGAGAAAATTACTCTTTTTTTCCTTGAACTGGATACAAAAATATATGTTTGAATGCAGTAATAGATGATCATGCTCCAAAATTAAAGGTGATTTTCACAGCTGGACAGAAGAAAAATAAAGTTTTTGCTCACAAGACTGAACAAACACTTTTTTTTTTCTCAGAAATGTAAAAATTCATATGAATTGATATAAGCTGACATGTGGACACTATCATCCACCGAACAGCTGCTTCCCAATGCATTAACCTCTTCAAATTAAGTCATGTTTAATAATATGTAAGACAGGTTATTGCCTTACTCTGGACATGATTGGTGATCAAATCCAATTATATTTTTTCTCCTTTGCAGATTGTTTCATTCAAATGCTTTTTGGGCCGCAATAGAAGGTGTTTCCAAATCTGATGTATTTTACAAGAAAGGCCAGAAAGAATAAACCTGCTGTAATTTTGTCTTCTCTTATCCTTACACCAAAGACTTATGTTAGGACTCTAGCTGCCAAATAACTACCCAAGTACAATACTTAAAGGTCCTTAAAGGGTGCCGAATAAAGAAAGAAAAAGAAAGACTTACTTCATTAATCACTTTTTAGGGAAATACATTATTTTCATTCTGTTGTTATCCTTTACACAAACACACATGACCGAAATACATACACATGCATCACTGAGATGAGAGCCCTGAACAGTTAGGGGTTCAGTGCCTTGCTCAATGGCACCTTAGCAGTGCCCAGGAGGTGAACTGGCACCTCTCCAGCGACCAGTCCACACTCCATACTAACTGGTTTGTGCAGGTTTCAGTCAGCAAGCCGAGTCCCTATGGACTGAGCCATTACAAATGTAATATAATCATAATCAGCATGTACTATTTTGTGAAATCCACTGTTACACTGCCGCTTTGTTTCTAAGGTAGCCCAGAATGGACAAACCAAACACTGGCTCTATGGTAGGCCTTTCACATTTTCAGGGCAGAGTGAGATGAGGGGAGTTCAGTTGGTCGCAATCTGCAATTTCACCACTACATGCCACTAAGTCTTACATATTTGACCTTTAAGTGAGGTGCTTTTACTTTGTTTGAGTATTTCCATTTTTTTTTTCCATCATGTACAACTACTAAGTTTGTAACCAAACATAATTATGAAGTAATAATAACGACCATGATAATAATTACCATGAAACTTTATTACACACCATATAAACTATATAAAGTGGTTAAACCAGGTTTATCCGCTTCTACATTAAGAGATGAACACATTAAAGCATTAATTATATTAATATTATGTACTTTAATTGAAATTTGCCAATTTGCATAATGAGAACTTTTACTTTTGTCACTTATTGTAGTATTTCTACACTGTGGTATTGCTACTGTTGTTACTAAAAGACAGCATCTGGGTACTGTGAAAGTTTTTCAACGGAAAAAAAGCAAAGGATGCCACAGTTACGCCCACACTGTTTGATTGACAGGCGAGGTCAACAAGCGCAGCGCAGATGCTCAAATGCTAAGCAGCGGCATGGCGCTCTCAGTTATTCTGATTGCACACTTGAGTTTTGATTGCGTTGCGCTGTGAAGTGTTTGTTTAGCTGCAGATGAACAATCCCACAGCAGAACTCGACAAAGTGTTTATCAAAAGCAAACATGAAAGTAAGAAGTTCAAGAGCTTCTGACAGAAAGTATGTACGGATGACTCAAGACTGTGAGAAATCAAAAGCTCAGTTTCACACAACTGGTGGAGCACGACCGCATAAAGCAAACACCCCAGCCCTGAAAACACACCAAGACTGAGCGAAACACATACATCTCTGTGATTGAGATATGCGAGGAGACAGATTCAAACTCTTTGCATGGCTCATTACCAATGGGTTTATGGTAAAATAACTCAGCCATCTGATAAACTCGTTGTGATTGATTCAGAATTAGAAACGTATGCTCCTGTGGAGGCTGACGCAGACGGCTCCAGATCTCACTGGTTCTGAAAATGGCACACAGTGAAAAAAAAAAATATGAGCATATTGAAACAATCATACTTCAGCGGGTCACAGCAGTCTGAGTGAGAATTTGGCAATGCACCTGCATATAGTACGATTTACGGCTGCATTTGTATTGTGCCTCTTTAAATCACCTGTTGCCTGTCAGTTGTTATGTGAGATTTCAGGATTGTTTTTCTTTTATTTATACATAGAGAAACTGTGTTCGCCATGTCCAAAAATGCTTACCTCAGTGCAAAGCTTTAGTATTCACTATCCATCACAGATAGATGGCTCAGAGAGGCTGCTTCCTGTTTTTTAATGTGCATGTCTGCTTGGTGAGTGTGTATCTACACATCGCGGCCTTTGATGAACCCATCTGTTTTGCACTCTGCTAGCAAGAGTTTTGTTCTGTAAGGATGCCAAAACTTTGGGCAAACATTTGGCCTCTAGGGGACAGTAGCATGGCTTTTAGACTCTTTGCATATTATTCAGGTCTAAGTAGAACTACAGCGCATGGGACAATCCAGTGCTCAAACTTGTGCTTGTAGTCTCTTTTGGGTTGTGTCACGGCTTTGGAAAGCATGCTCTGATGAATGTAACATTTCCGCTGATCCTGAAGGCTGCAAAGCCAGTGACCACTGTTCAAGAGGGAGTTTTAACATTTGTTAGCATGAAGCCACTGGATGTTTTGTAACTAGATTTTGGGACACTCTCCAGCCATATTTCTGGCGACAAAACTGGGAATTTTAAGCCAAAACGTGATCTTTTCCTAAACCTAACCAAGTGCCTAAGCCTAACCAGACCATAAGCACAGCACTGTCACAACATGAAACAGAACACTGAACCAAAAGAAACATGAGGTTGCAACCAAGCATATATTACCAACATTTTATTCTGCGACTGGCTTGAGCTGGACAGACAGTTTCTTCTGCAGGCTTCTAACCCAAAGTCAGAGAGGAGGCAATGAACAGTGCGCTAACGGTAACTAAATCTTAAATAGCTCCTGCTGCACACACAGACATGGCCTCTCTGTTTTCACCATCCCCGCTGAGCTCCAGTGATCTGACTCTGTACCGAGGCAGAGTGTGATCTGATTAACACTCTGTCTGCTGACCCCGTGAGGTGCCCTACAACTCTAAATCCTCGACGCCTGCAGGGACTCAAAGAGACCGGAGAGGAGGTCACCTCGGGGCACATCGTGGACTCGTTCACGTAGACCAATCTGGGAGCAGGATAGAGGCCATCTTGGCAAACGCTCCACTCAGCTATCTCCTTTCCGACACCCTCGACCTCGCTTTTGATTTTCACAGACAGAAACTTTCACCCATCTGGAGACTGTATAGTATAGTTTTCATGTGTCAGAGTCAGATGAAGAGGGCTACTCCTCCGGGGACAGCAGGTGAGACGGAGACGTTTGCTGTCACCTGTAAATCATACTGTAGCACCACATTTTCACCTGCTTCTGTTCGCGCCGCCTCAAATCATACAGTCGCCGGGGCTTAGGAAACGAACCTGCTACTTAAATGCCTTAACAGAAACAAGAGCCTGCTACTTCACTCTATGACGCAGTAAATCTAACTGATTTAATTAAAGTGTACGTGACATTTTCATTCACACTGTGTTTGGGCGCCGAGCCTTCCAACTCGAGCTCCCTGCAGATTTGACATGGCTGATTTACAACATGAGCAGAAAGACACATCTCGTGTTCAATTACTAGAAGGTCTAACGGATTACAGAAGTCTCACAGAAGAGTCACAAAGAGTTTTCACTTTCAGGGCAGAAAAACAATGGGACAGTGCTAGTAAATTGTCATTAATTGCACTGAATGATTCAAAATGCATTTTACCAAACAGAGGGCCTTATTACATCTTAAAAGTTGTTGTGTCAATAGCTTATAACATTTCTTTAAAACATTAGAGTTATGCATAGTTACAATAAATATATTGTATATACTTATATACTTATTAGACCAACCCTTAGATGGGAACAATTAACTTAAACCGCCTATATTAAGCATTTATAATATATTAATCATTTATAATTGAATGTCTAATACATAATTAAATGAATATATTCATAGTTAATAAATGATTAGAATGCCCTATAATTAAGCTACATATGTAAAATAAGTAAATCTTCATTTTTGTACTTGTTAACAATTCCGTCCTTAAAGAAACGATTTATAACACAGTGTATCATAACTGCTATCATATTCTATGCTTATTACCATTAGCATTAGCATTAGCATTTGCATTAGCATGCCCTTTCAATGTATTGCAAAGACATTTATAACTACTAAAAAATGTACAAATCATTTAAAAAGGCAGGTTTGCGAAGGAACGCTGAGCATGAATATTCTGTTTGAAAAGGAAAACAATCAGTAACTCAGGGTCAACTAGCTAAATAGCTCAGGGGCTTTTAGCTGCATCTCATGGCCTTCATCAGTGGATACGATTTTTGCAACTGTTAGAAGTGATGAAGAAAAGTACAGTAAATTACTTTGTTAATAAAAGACTGATATCTCTGTTTTAATGCATTCTCCTTAATCATGGTTTTTGTGCAATCCAGGAAATGTCCAACTGATTGTGGATTGTTTGGAAAAACATGTCATTTTAAGTTTCTTTAATTGTGACAATGAATGAAATCAAATTGCCATTGGTTTATACATTTTTCCAATAGTGTTTAT
This sequence comes from Spondyliosoma cantharus, assembly GCA_900302685.1. Lineage (NCBI taxonomy): Eukaryota > Metazoa > Chordata > Actinopteri > Spariformes > Sparidae > Spondyliosoma > Spondyliosoma cantharus. Next base: position 10,629 of record OMLP01019182.1, read on the forward strand.
TTGTTTTTTTTTTGTTTTATTTTATATACATTTATACTATACTTTCACGAAGAAATAGGATATGCAACTGCATTGATATTTCATATTATAGAAAACATGAAGACTGGTGATAACAACTGTGTCAGCATATTGTCAGTTTTTGTCTTATTAAATTGTCTTTTTTAGTCTCATTTGAGGAATTGTTGTTGCTGTCTTTCTCTCATACAACTATATTTAAGTGTGTTTTAAACTATTTCTTATGTTTATATACTGTTTAGAGATGCTGATTAAAGGATGTAGCTGTGGGCCTTGGGGAGGTAACATAGAGTGTAACTGCAAATTAATTTGAAGGTCGTTATACATGAACATTTAAAAGCTGCAATATTGCCGCACAGCACTTAGTTCCAACCACCTCGACCATTTCTTGAGCTAAACACCTCACAGCTGAGGTTTGTGTACCACCACTGTAGCCTTTCATCGTTTTAATCTCTCAGTGCCTCACACTATAAAAAAGGCTTAGTGAGCGTGAAAGGATTTCCCTGTTTGTTCGCATGTTGTTTTGAGAGAAACTGAGCTCAGCCGAGTACAATCAGGAGAGTCGGGGGACCCGTTGAGGTTTATAACCACCGTGGGTCACATGTCAACAGTAGGACACTTACAGTTCAGTGGTTATGATCATTCCCTCCCCTGAAGTAAACCCATTCACCCACTGCTTGGTAAGTCTCTGCACTGTGAGCGGTCACTGGTGGGAGAGGAAGAAAATGTGATCTTTAACTTCGGCAGTGTTTATCTTCCTTTGACTCGCAGTGTTTAGGTTTTAACAGTTGTAGCTGTGAAAGGTGCACGCACTGTGTGCGTGTGTGTGTGTGTGTGTGTGCACGCATGTGTGAGAGTGTGTGTGAAGAACAGGGGCAGTGGGAGAAGCTGCCAGGGAAAATCACCAAGATTGCATGCTACTTTTCTTCCACCTCAGTTTTTCCCCTCTTTCTCTCAGTCTGTCTGTCTGTGTCAGTGTCTCCTTTATTTCTATGGCTGACCTGCTTCTTCTCATGCTCGCTGAATATTCCTGGATGTGAGGATGCAAAGTGTATGTCCTGACCCTAAAATCTCGAAAACTAATTTACATCTCATGACTCACGGCTGTCCCTCCACTCTGGGCCCAGATATCACACTATGTGTGATAAGAATACACCCGTTCCGTTTCGGGTTCTATTGAGGCTCGCATGATGATAATTATTTTAAATAAATTCCTTTTTTTGCACTTTGCCTTAAAGGCACAATATGTATGAAATATTAAAAAATTATTGATCACATCTCCAATTCAAAACAAATATGGGGCAGCATATTGCTCAAGAAACCATTAACTGTTGCTGATGTTAGCTATTTAGCTCAGTTAGCAGTGCAGCTAGCAGTCCAGACTGGGAGTTCCCTGAGAACCGGGAGGAGTGTTTGGTATTTATCAACTAGCACAGCAGCTTTAGACTGGTATGTTCATATTTTTTTCATTTTTGATAATTTTTTCAATTCAAATTCTTACATATTTCACCCTTTCAGAAGAAATGCTTATTTGCATTCCTTATACATATATGAGTCTTGTGTTGCAGAAATATGTCGTGAAGGTAGCAAGCTAACAAGCTAGCCCCTAGCCATAGTGCACCTCAAGAGGTGATAGTCTGACACGATTACTTTGGTGACAAGCTGCCCCCTATTTGTTTGAAGTATGAATTCTTACACATTGCACCTTTAACCTGCCTGTAACATAAAAACAGATGACAATTGGTTAACCTACCAGGACACATCAGCATCTTTGTTTCACTCTCTTTTCTACTTTCCTTCCTCATGCGCCCTCCTCATCTCTCTCTGCAGCTCCCTCTTTATGGCCATCCCTCCCACCCTCTTCTTTCTGAAATATCTGCACATGGAATTGACGGCGAACCCTGCCAAGAGTTGCAAAACCCAACGGCTTTCCCCATCCCACCCGGCTGGATCAGGCCTCTCTGTTGACATCCGTCGCTACAGGATACTATTTCACTGAGCTAACAAATTTCAGATGGGGAGCTGTTATTAAGTGGTCTGGGATGGAGACCTGCTCCTGTTTACTGATGCCGCAGGTATTTACATCCCCTAAATACCAACCAAAAACACTTCGACTGCTAGGGGCAAGTAATCTGACAGTGTGGTTGCTTTGTTCAAATGGCGGATCCCGTCCTTGAACCACATTCAACTGTCCATGACTGCTTACGTGTCCTTCCCGTTCCGACCCCTGACATCCCAGAAGAGAGTCACAAAGGAAAAACGTGTCTTTCTGCAAATCAATTGTGCTTGTTTGGTGTTTGGACTGATGTGCCTGGGCTGTATGAGTTTTCCATGTGCTCATATGTTCAATGCCAGCAGGAAATATCCGAGATTCAAGGCAAATTTATGGTTTCTGTGACTGTGCAGTGTTTGTGCTGTTCACAGATATATCAGTTGTCTCCGCAGAGGAACAGTGTTTTATGCAGTGGTGGTGAAATGTTTGCAGGGATTACAGTCTGTTCTTTTAATCACAAACAAACCAACATTTTGCCCTCTGAACATCTGATGCAGAAAACAGTTTAAATTCACTGTTAAAGCAGACCTCTTCTGCCTTTTAGTTTTTTTTTTCCTTCAGTGTTTTATAAATGTTCTTTTGCATGTAAAAGATCTTCAAAGTTGAGAAGGTCAAAGTTCGCACAGACAGAAGCTCCTCTCTACCACAGAATACACACTGCTCCTGAAACGTCTTGTCAGTATGCCCACTTTTAATTACGTGACTTTGTGACATCACGCTATGTCGTCATGTCATACATTTGCAGAGTGACCTTCGACATTCCTCATCATAGTCAGATTACCCTTGTAGTCAGGGTAACAGTCATATGAAATAAGTGGCTAACGTTGTGTAATGGACGCTGTTTGGTTAGGTTTAGGCAGCAAAAGCACTCGGTGATAGATCAGGGTTATTTTATATGTTAAAATAAGTCTCATCCAGCTTCCCCCACATGCAGACTTTCTTGCTCACCTTACATTTTTTTCTCCTTGACATTCACACCTGAAATCAATGTGATTGTAAAGGAAATGACTCAAGACATTGGTGTGTTATTTATATGCCATTTGGTGAGACCAGACTGTTAAATGTAATACAAATAAAATAAAGTAAGCATGCCTAACTCACAGCCTAAACACAAGCTTCAAGTCCCAGAAAACGAGCTTGCAGGCCTTGTGGGGGGAAAGTGACTCTGCCAGATCATCCTGTCAGAGCAGTCAGCCACACTGACATTTGTCATATTATGATTCGGTAATGAGAGTGTCTGGCGTGAGGTGGTAGCTCTGCGATCACAGATATACACAGGAAGAGTCCAGCCAAGCCGCAGGCCCTGTCTGAGTCCTGACCTGCTGTGATCCGTGCGGCTCGGTGGCTTTTCAACGCGTGTTTCCTAAACCTCAGAATGTGCGCCACATAAACAGGCCTCTGAAACGCTGTGTCAGGAGAAACTGTGAGAAATGCATGACGTATGATAAACTGAGGGAACATAGCTTTAACGAAGAGGCTCAAAGATGTACTTTTTTACCCCGTGAAATCCATTTTGCTATTTATGCTAAGTCATTTGCGTCCTCATTGATTCCATTTTTTTTTTTTCTTTTTACACAGATTGGAATATTGAAAGAAAATAAGACGCAGATCTTTACGGTAGCAAAATCTGCTTCACAAAACAAACACTAAACCCCTTCGAAATCAAAGTCTCCCATCTAAATGTGTTCGGGGTATCAGATCCCAGACACAAAAGTAACCCAATTTGTTTAGATAATTTAGCTGCAGGTTTTCAGCAGACACATTCTTTCTCAGTGACTGTGGATATTATGACGGAGCGACTGAAACCAGACCAGATCCTCTGGCTCGCACACGCACACATGAAAGCCAGCGCGCTGCCGTAATGAACGGATTGAATTCTTACAGATTCATCTTGCTGCACTTATCAAAACTCGTAATATTTCCAAGGGTTTTTAGAAAGTACCAGAAATCAAAGCTCTAATACTGTGACCCCATTGCCACTGTCATGTGTAACCACTTAGATCCAATTATTTGCTAACTGCCAGCAATCTTGGGACAATAGTGTCTGCAATTGAATGGGTTTCATAATATGTTGCAAAAAAAAAAAAAATAGAAAATCTGATCGCAACCAGGAATCTAGAGGCTCAAATGTTCAGCCAATGGGACGGAGATAAAACAGATGCAAGAGAAAAACCGAGGGCACTAAAGTAATCCAGAGGAACTCTACTGCTGCGTAGAGGCCGTGATATTCTCTGGATTCCATTACTCCACTTCCATTTTAACGTCCACACTTTATATTAAATACTAACGTTGTGTTTAAGCAGACTGTTATCTGCTTTACAAGAGTGACTTCAACTTTCCAACTGTGTGCTGCTACAGGGTTTAAGGATTTTTTTTCTCACCAGTAGGTTTTGGCCGCGCTCCTCTTTTCCGACGTTATACGACAGTAATTAACAACTTTGTAAGATCAAGCGATGCGTTTGTTCCTTTCAGTAAAATTTTGCAAGCTAATTGATCAATTAATATCTTACCCAACATCCACCCCAAACCAGCTGGACGTACACGAGGGGTCCCCAAACTTTTCTCACTCGGAGGGCCAAAACTGAAACTTCAAGGGTAACTCCAACCGAGTTTACACATTACAGTGTGTTTGGAGGTCTTGGGCAGTACTGCCACATTTGTTAGCAAAGTATTACAAAGACTTTTGTGACTCCAGAGGAAGCTGTATGCAATCTCATAAACTACCTCCAGTGATGGCTACATTGCATTGTTGGTAATGTAGGTGTCAGGTTTTGAAGAGAAAGAAGAATGCGTGGAATAAAAAAGGTGATATCTCTGGTGCTACTGTCAAATGATTCTGATCATTTGTTTTTACTGTCCAGAACGAGTCCAACAGTCAAAACCTGGCGCCTACACTACCCACAACGCAACTTAGCCACTGAGTGACATCAGTGGAGGCAATTTATCAGATTACATGCAGCTTCCTCCAGAGCCACGGAAGGATTAATACTATTTTTTTCACATATGCAGTAGTACACCCCAAGACCTGGAATTTGCTAAATTGGTGGAGTTCCCCTTAAAAGTAGTGGCCAACGGGCCAGAAGCAAATGCCTGTTGTATTGTATTGCACTGTTAAGCTGCAAAATAGTACCAGGATCCTATAAATTCACTTAATTGATGAACTTCCAGCACAAAGATTAATACAAAAATTAACCATCATGGATCCCACATATTTAAAGATATGTTTTACCTTACACGAATAAAACAGAATAAAGGCAATTATACTTTTAAGTTGCCGTTGGATTTATTTTTTTTTTTTACAAGAAAAGCATTTGGCCAAATCAACCTGATGCTGGGCCAGCTCAGGGCCCCGAGGCCCCACTTTGGGCAGCCCGGACATAGATCTTTACATTTGCTACTGAGCTCCCCTCCGAGTACTTGGTGAGGTCTGTAATATCTGATAATGGGTAGTAAGAGTCCTAGCTGCTCAATTCGCACAGTACAAGTAATGATTTTTCATCCTAATGAGAAGAAATTGAATCAAATCTATTGCTGATCCCTAAAGTGTAGTTGTTGATCCATAGCTGAGGCGGTCAATGACTCGTAAAGTCCAATCACAGAGTGCAGCCGCCTATTAATTTTTCCTATGACTATAAAACTTCTCCAGCAAGCCCAAACTTTTACTTATACCTCGACATGTCAGGAGCTGCCAGGAAAACAGGATCCCTAATGTGAGAACGCGACAACAATCGTGAAAAAAAAAAAAATCCACATCCTCTTTGTAGTTATAAATAATAAAATAGCCATCACCATGCTGCTTGCGCCCGTCAATATCACTATGTCTAGAAGGAGACTATGTTCTTGGCATTGCACTTAACCACAAGACAGCCTTTCTTTCTGTGCACTATTAGCTGGAGCTTGACCTGCTCCCCAAAGGCCGGAGGGTCATAGGTGGAGTGTTGCTTACAGTGCCTCCACATCTTGCTGACTCTACTAACACAAGGAGACACGCAAATACATACCGTCTCAAAATACAGGAGCAGCTTCTGCCATCGCGAGTCCCATTAGACACTTTAACGAACCGCCCCCCCCCCTCTGAAATCCTCTCTCTCTTCTGCCCCCCTCCAATCCCAGAGCCAGCCTTGCGGCACAGTGCAATGTTAGCGACTCAGCATGTTTTCAGCGTGGTGCGGACGCGCTCTCAATCATCATTAGGGGTTTTGCGGAGTCCTGGGGTCTCGGCAACTTGCCAGGATGTGTAAAAGTTTCCATGAGGAAAGCCTTGAGTTGCCTTGAGAAGCATCCGTGGTGGACGGAGATCCTCAGGAAGGTTAGAATGCCGTTTTTGTTGCCCGGAGGGAAGGGAAGGAGCAAAGGAGGGGGGTCGACAACAATCCTGTTTTCAGTTTGAGAAAACAAGCCGAGCAGTTTCAAACGCACAAACTCTGAATTAAGGAGGAAACAATCACAAGGAAAACTAGCCTGCAACACGAGGCAATCAGAGCACATATGTCAAATGTCAGAAATCCGCAGCGGCTGTGCTGCACTCTGTGTTTTTCTTATTTTGGGGAATAAGGGCCCTCTGTTTCCAAGAGAGGCAGCTGGTAGAAATCTGGCCCTCTGATTAGCTCTAGTTCCTTCTCTGTGTGCTGCATTCAGCTGCATTTCATGATATCACCCCTCAGAGCAGCAGCTAATGAAACAGGACACACAGCAGCAGGCTCACAGGAACAAACAACTCACCAACTCAAGAAATTGGGCTTTTTTTGCATGCGTGAAAACTGCAATTACACATCTGCACTGGCTTTTTTCACATGTGAACTACAATTTTAATGTGTGGAAGGAAAACAATTTCACATGGAAATAACACACACTCGTATGTGATCTGATTTTTTTGTACATGTAGATTAGAATGTCGATGTGGAAACCAAACATTGCACATAAAATCAGATCGTGATTGGCTAATTTCAAATGCAAACTAAAGCTTAAAGATGTAATATGTATGATTTTTTGTTGAAAACATTTGAGAATGAACTAAAAATTATCAAAATAATGTGAAGAAATGAAATTAGTTTTTATGTTATGTATGACGTTTATGTATTGTGTTAGTTGAGATATCTACTGAAGTTAGCATGCTAACCAGCTAACCCTGGCCAGTCTCGCTCGAAAGCTCACTTGCTAGTGGTGTAGCAACACTCCCCCAGTGCTCTGAGCTAGCTGCAATGCAAACTGAGGTAAATAGCTTACAGCAGCTACAGTTAGCAACGGATAGATAGTTACTCTGGTGATATGCTGCCTGCTATTTTTCGGATTACAAAATTCCACATAGTAGCCGGTTCTTACAATTGAAAAAAAAAATAGTCCTATCATGATCACATGTGAGTCACATATCATCATGTGCAATTTACTTTTATTCACTTGTGGATTAGAATTTTCACATCACACCACTTTACACGCTCCACACACACACACCCACAGAAATAGACCAATAAACACCAGGAATAGATAGGGGTCAAAGTGAAGGGTTTGCTATAAGTAATGTGGGCCACATTTTCCCACATTATAAAAAAAAAAAACGGCAAGATCAAAAGTGTGTATTTTTATGTACATGGCCGTGTGTGTCAATGGTCGTTTGAGACAGAAGGGGGTACGATCTTACCAGAACTGCTCGTTCAGACGTGTGACAAACCATGCCGTCATTGTAGCGTTTCTTTTTTTAAACTTAATTAGCGAGGATAACAAGGCTACCGTAAATGCTGCCAACCACGTTTTTTTTTTATAAATTCTATTGTTATACACAGTGATCTCATTTGACTGGCCTTTTTCTCACAGTCATGCACCTTGTAAAGCACAGATAGTGGGCTGTGAGTAAGTACGAAATGTCTGAAAACTTCGGTTTTATGTGAACCCCACCACGCGTTGTTTATAACAGCGAGTCAACAGCCCAACAAGGTATAGTCGTCCAGCGGCACTGGTGTGGTGGGGGGGGGGGTTCCATCCTCTAAACCATGCTGATCTGCTGCTTTACTCCAGGTACAAGGAGTGAGAGTGCAGCAGGTGAGAGCCAACGTGCCACTGAGTGAAAATGGCTGCTCCAACATAGATCTGACTGTCAGTTGGAGTCTTCCCACAAATCCTCACTGCAGACACCGGAATCATCGCCTTGTGTCTTGCACTGTAGTTAGTAAGCCTCTATCGCTACTGAGGGAGGAGTTTAGCAGATTAGAAAGGAGACTGTGTACGGCAGTCAGGGGGGTTTGCATCTCAGACTCCCTCCGTACTAACCGCGCTCCTTGCGGTACAGTAGCTCACCGTTGATAAGTTGAGTGATTTCTCAGGGGCTGCGTAAAATCTGGGGCTGGCCGGGGAGACACATTTCCTCTGGCTGATGAGAGCCGGAGGCCTCAGCGTTCGAGCGTGGGAGGCGCTTCACTCTTGGGGAAGATCAAGTGTGCTCCCGCGGACTCCAAATCACCGGCCTCCAATTGCTGGGGAGGAAGGCTCCTCTACATGGCTGGCGTTAAATCACCGCTGCCGTGGTGAGGTCATCCGCTTGTCTTCCCTCTCTAATGGAGCGCTCGGCTCGCTAACGCACAGTGGTAATGCGTGCGGACGGGGAGCGGGACGCCCCGCGAGCTGCCTTCCGATCTTATTTATTTTAGCTCAGGGCTCATTTGTGGGGTTTGGGAGAGGGCCGGACCTGGGAGCAGTATGCTGTTACCACCGCACACTTACAGGGACTCCAGGAGCTCACCACAGATGCCTGCGCAGACGTTAGGTGATGCAAAAGGGCAGCACAATGAGGCTTTTCGAGGGGCGCCCTCACTGCTCACCGTCCTTGGTCAATCAATACGCATTCCTGCGCGTCTCTAATGCAACTGTAATCACTGGCTGAAAACATTCGGCCACCGGGTTAGAGTAAGATTGAGCCGTAAAGTGACAGTGGATGGAGTTGTGGGGAGGAGAAACAAGGTTACATGATTTCACCTTTAGCGCTGCGATGTACGTGCGGCAAATCCTCCTACTGTTGGTGTAAAAGGACCCTTCACCAACCTTATTATAAAATGAAAAATACAGCTAAAGTTTCAGTTGATTCAATTAATGCTGAAATGAAAGCCTCTGCCTGCCATAGCTATTAAAAACATTCAGAAGAATTTCAAATGAGCAGTTTTGTTTTAAATTAGATTTCCGGAGCATCCGGCATCTCTCAGAGAAAAGAAAAGAAGAAGGAAGTGAAAAAAGTTGGAAATCAGTTTATATAGCTGATAACAGACAGACATCCCCCCGTCTCTGTGCTGTCTGTTTATGAGGTGAGGACTAATGGGACTCATCAGTGCTGACAGATATGCTGACAACTGCATTTCAACTCAATTACAGTTCCACAGCAAAACTCCCCTGGTCCCCTCATGCCTATCACCCTTCTACTCCCAGAGCTGTTGAGTGAAGCGTGCACACACTCGTGCAGGAACACAAGCACACACACTGAACAAAAGGTGCACAGGAAGGTGATATTACTGGGTTCAACATGGAGCTTTCGTCCCCCCTCCTCCACAAGGATGCTGGGGGATTTTTACATTTCAAACTGGCACGATGCCATTCACGTGTTCTATGTACATATATATAGATACATATGATAACAACAAGAGGAGCCTCTGCTAACGCAGATAACAGGTCTGTGACCCAAGAGACAGAATGTGGGATGGACAGAGCAGGCAATAAACTCAGCCATATGGTCCCTTGGGTGTGACTGGCTTCATTGCCAGAGGGAGACCAGCGACCCCACAGCCTCCCCTGATGACGACAGCCGCATGGTGTCGACTCCCGGGGGAAAAGACGGGAAAACAAAGCCTCGCCGCCCAGCATTGCTCCCAGAAAGAAGGGGGGGAAAATGGCTTGGTTCAGGAAACCCCTACCCATTGTTTTGCTTCCTTCATTAGTCGTTGTATCAACAGTTTGGTTGGCCACGCGTGTGCCACTGTTTTTGTTCTGCTGCACCCCGGCTGACCTCGGCGCTCTGATGTTTTGACAGATTGTTTCAAAATCCCATCAAGGCAATTTACTGTTTTATAGTGAAGCAGCCACTCGGACAACATGAGCCGGATGGCACGTTACACCAAAAGCAAATAAATGTGCCAGGTCTAAAATTAAACAAATCTGACGCAAATCTGCTGCCACGGTTTCATCAGGAAACACTGAGAGGTGCGGCAGGGTGCGGCGGAGTGTGGGGGCTTGCAGATAAGCAAAAGGTGTTAAATAAATGTAATGTGCTGCGTAAACAGTTTTGGCATGGTCAGAGAGCTCATAAAGAGATGCTTTCATCAAGAAAAACACAGTGCCCCTCGCTATTCCGATGATTATCAAGTGGAAACTTGCAGACAGTGTATGTGCACCTTGTTTCTCGTAACTCACCATCATCTAGGTACATCTGGTCCAGTTCCTGGGGCTCCTGTTTGACGGTGATGGCCATCGACGGGGGGCTGTCGTCCTCAGGCAACATGCTGGGTGAGCTGGCTGCTGCCTGAGCCTGACTGGGGCTGTAGGCCTGAACCAACGGGCTCTCCGCAGTCCCACCAGGAGTGGACGGGTGGGATACCGGGGAGGATGAGGGGCTGCTGTTGGCATAGATAGGGTGGTACCCATGGGGGCCTGGACTGTTGAGGTGGATGGGGCTCCCCTGGGAATGCAGCATCCCAAGGGGAGAGCTGTGGTCTGGCGATGATGGATGGGTGAGGTCCTGGATGTGGGGCACCGCGGGGCCTGGTGGTGCTGCATGAGTGGGGCT
>OMLP01019182.1:21496-32130 GCA_900302685.1 Spondyliosoma cantharus
GGGGCTGGAGCTGGGGGACGCTGACGGCATGGCGGCGTGGCGAGGCGGGCAGGGAGGGTAGCCACCAATCAGGCAGGCATCAGGATCGGCTACAGGCATGATGGGAGTCAGCCGGCTGTAATAGGGCTTTGAATGCATGGGCAGTCTCGCAGTCCCCAGAGAATCATATTCATCACTGGGTTCTGTCTTTATTATCGGCACTGGGGGGAAAAAAAGTGGAAAGAAAAAAGGTGGAGATATTAAAAAACGTGCAGGGCATCCACGTGGCGCAATGAGTGCACGAGTGAGACTGAGTAAAGCAGTGGGCAGGCACAATTGCGGCCGCGATACCCTCCGTAATCCAAACAAACAACCACCAGTGGATATGGGCTCACTGTCAACTTGGCTGAGCTCTCTAACAGAGAAACCCTCACGCCTCCCAACCGCCACCCCTCTTTACCACACCATGAAAAAAGCACAAGAATAGGGGGGAAAGAAAAATGGATGACTCATCAGTGTGGAAAGCCACAGCTGGCTCTAATCATGAATAAGACCTATTTTCTTTGGACTCTCCTCCAGCTCTGATATCCAATAAAAGACTACTTTAAAGCACTGGGCTTCTGCTGTTGCTGCCGCTGCCGCTGCTCAAGGAGCCCGGGACCCTCAGGTTTCCTCCACACTGCACCAGTAATTGTTTCTCTCAGGACCGAAAGATAGAGGGGAGAGAGTGAAAAAAAGGGGATGATTTGATTTTGATTAGGCCGCCTGAGCTCCTTAAGAGCCTGCGGAGCTGGGCCTGTGGTTTCAGGAGCTTCAGGCCTTGGCTAATGCAGGAGAGTGCAGTGACCCCACTTGATCATCCTGCTGCCTCCTCTCTCTCTCTCTCTCTCTCTCTCTCTCTTCTAATTTCTAACCCACTGCCGACCGTCTGCAGTGTTTCCTGATCAGTTCTGACCGACAGGTATCACATGCCTCCAGTACGCTGTCAAGTGTCGTTACAGAAAACAACTTTCTATTAATTGAAAAATTTCAAAACAGAGCTACCTGGCCTGGGCTGAGAGATGGATCCACATTTCAAAAAGCTCACTGGTGAGTCATTATGTAAGTACATATGCACAGACTGTGCCAGAAGAAAACTAATAGGGCAGTGTTAAGACACCCAGATGCGTAGCAAAGGCTGCTGAGTCACAATGGACACACTGTTTCTATTTCTACACATTATTAAAATGTGTTAATGGGTGTGGTGAGCGTTTGATTCCAACCATTAAGAGTTTCTGGCTAAACTTACTCCGAGTGACATTTACCCAGAGGCGCACAGATGTCAATATGAATGAGATGTCTGTCTAAACTGTGTATTCGGTGCTAAATAGACGCTTTGAGAGATAGTAAAAGCAAATTAAAACTGCAAAGCCATGGTGTGTCAAATGAAAAACAGGCTGTTATTATTTTTGTGGGAGTCGGATTTGAAAAGACATTAATCGCGCTTGTAGCCTCTGGGGTGCTGATCCGTGATGGGGTGATAACGCAGAGCAGGGAGCGCATTTACGTCAGCCCCGTCTGCTTCCAGAGCCCAGGGAGCAGGCCTGGTGTCAGGGGGAGCATCGTAAGGTGAGTCCCATGATGCGCGGGCCTCCTCTGCTCTGCACAGCCTGGGGAGTAACAAGTAAGTCCCACATCCACAGCCACTACACTCAGTGATTCTCTTCGATGCCTTCTCCGTAGTGTGAATGGATGGCGCGGTGCCATGGATCTAAGGGCGTGATGTCAGAGTTGTCATGCGGATGTCATAACCAAATTTGATCCACTTGACATTTGCGCTTCAAATCAAGAGTCGCCTTGTCGTCTCTGGGCTGAAACATTCTGACCTTTCGGCTTGAAATCTTGTCCTGTTTAAGCGATGTCGTGCGGCTTTTTGACCTTGAAAACAACAGCATCAAAATCATGTCGATGGCACAGTATCTTGTAACAGGGTGAACGTTGTCACTCCGCCCCCCCCATCACTTGATTCTGCACTGTGTAACTTCAGTGAGAGGGCAGGATCACAGCATTACAGACGTGTTTACTTCACAGTACAAGTTTTCAAATTGTCTCGGACTTGTATTTACTACAGTGGTGTTCCGCTCAAAAGCTGTGGAGGGCACAAAATAGCAAATTCTATGTAATTTTGCTTTTCACAAAGTCAGAACACCAACTTATTATCAAGCCTAAAATGTGACCGTTTTAGAAAATAAGGCAATTTGTGGATGAGGATATCATGATTTGAGGTTGTGCTCAAAGTTAAGTTTGAACCTGTTTGAACAAAGCACAGTCCTGACTGTTCACCGGTCCTGAAGGAAAAATGACCTAATGTTTTTGATCGTGCCTTCCTCTTAATGCCATTCTATGATTAAACAGATCTAATGTAACGAAGTCACAAGATTTCCTGTCTGTGACCAACATGAGAACTAAATTCACTGAAATCATTCACAGTAACTCGGGAGGAATGGGATGCTGTTGTCCTTTGCGACCACACAATGTAATCCACTTGGAAAAGAGGGGCATTCTTAAAGAGGAGTTTGGTTGAGTGCAGCTTAAGGTTTTCATCCCGACAGAGGTAATTTGTCAACATTCTTTTCCTGTATGCCTTCTGACTATGACCAAGACTGGCGAAACAGGAAATCAAATCACGTCGGGCTAACGGTCTTAAAGTTTTCACGCTTTCTGAGCTGCACAACAGTGGTCTCCCTTCAGCTTGATCCATCTGCGAGTCTCCATTCCACTTTGAATGTGAGCTGAGAAAACAGATTCACCAGGCGAGTCCCGACTTCAGCTGGCTTTTATTTCCTCCCAACCTGTGGGTTATGGCCCACAGACAGTTGATGTTCTGCACATGGTTTTCTCTCCATCTCTGGCAGTTTCCCCTTCTGTCTGCTCATATTAAACTGATCAGGCCTGATCTGGGTGTTTTATTGAGCACTTGTTTCCTCTGAAAGGGAATGGGAGTCAGGACATAGACGTGTGTTGCCTATTTGATTGGGAAGGGCAAGCAAATGGGGCTTACGTAGATTTGCAAATTATCTTCCAAAGAAAGATCCTCTCTAGTTATAGCCATCAGGCGAGAGGAATTTTGGGATACAAAGGGTTCTCCCTCTCATTTTACGGTATGACATTATCAGGCCACTGTGAAAAAAATCAGTTACAGTCTTGCGGCAGAAATGCTGAACTCATCTCATTCTAACGGCACGAATCTGCCGTGACATTTAAGCATGGAGCAGGTGGTAGTTCATTAACTCAAAGGTACCTGGTGCACTGTGTCCCACTGTGTAGGCAATCTGGTCACCCAGTGTACTGTGGGCCTCAGTGTACTGTAGGTGAGGTCTGACGAAGCTCAAAGCTGTAGACATGACAGAAACAGTCCAGTCTTTGTCCAATTTTTGGAAAAGAAAACATGACTGTGCAAATATTTACGAAAAAAAAAAAAAAGAACAATGTGCGCTTCGTCAACTTTTCCTATATGTGTCACAGAACATGTTTCTGACTTTCCTCTTTCCAACTCTGACCACAAACCAATGCAGCGGGGGGAGTGGGCACCCGTGTGCGTTAAGAATAGAACTTGATATTACAGAGGAATCTCCAAACGGCCTGTAAAAATAAAGGGGTTCCGAGAAGTTCTTCGCTCCGGCTTTGACCGGTGCCAGCACTTCTTTGGCGTTTGTTGTTTAATGTGGTCGGTGAAAAACTGTTTCTGATTTGAAGAGCAACACGTCACGTCCCCCTGCTCACGCAAGAATGATTGGAGGCGAGCTTGGAAAAGAGAGACTCATTCCAGGACATTTGTTCTGCACATCGGATCATCACAGACGAGCATTTAGGCTTGACAGGCAAACCGCAAATGGTGCTGATGGTACAACATCACATGTCATCATGATCCAGTGGCTGACGGCAGCTTTACCTCAAAGTAACTCAGGAGCAGGAGACGTTTTACATAACAAGCTTAACTGTTGTGTACATTTTATGTGTCTAACTTGAATACATTATTTCAAACCAGCCTTTTTTATGTTGTGACAAGCTGATCTAGGAAATCGACTTTCTTGAAAGGTGAGTAAATATAACTACATTTTGCTGACTATTATTAAAGACTATTATTAATATCTACTTATTAAGTTTACCTAAAATTAAGTTTAATTTCATTTGTGAAGCTGTACCAACTAAAAATGTCAAGTGAAATTAACTTTTTATTTCTATTTCTATAAGATGATTTTTGTCACTTCAGTTGTACAAGTACACTCCACTATGACTTCTTCAACTATCTGTATAGATAATAGGGATAGACTGATTATTGGTTCCAATGTTCCACCCACAACACTATCTGATTGGTCTAATGTCACAAGTAATAAGCCTATCACCACCGAATAATGTGAATATGCAAAGTAAAGTTGTGAAATGAATGTACTGGAAAGGAATTGTAAAGCAAATTAAAGTAAATTGTACTTGTCACATTCAGTCACAGGTTCGGGTAAGTTTTGATACAAAGATTTTCAAGTTTTACTGGCAATTGGTACTGATATCGGCCATAAAAAAAAAAAACATAATGGTTGATCCCTAGTCAAACAGTAAACATGCATAAAGATATAAAAGATAGATACAATGTTTAGAAAAAACAGATATAAAAAAAGTAGGTAAGTATAGTAATAAAAGGTACAACTGCCAAAGGTATAGCAGGAAGAAGGTATATACTGTATATAAAATTGAACACAACTCAACATAAATATCAATAAAAGGTGCATAAAAAATGTATAAAAGACAGTAAAAAATAGAATAGAAAAATGTGCATATACATTCAAGATGGTTGCAAGTAAAAGGCTCAAGTCCTTTTTTTGAACTGGAGGCAGACTGATGCATTGCTCTACTGCAAAGACACTTGACCTCTGTGCTCTCTCACATACTCCACAGTGCTAATGACAAAATACACGGGGAGGTGTTTCTGAAAGACTCAAATCCTGTTTTAAATGTTCACAATGCATTATTATGGCGATGTTTCAACAGGCCTCTCCTCTTATCACTGAGGCCTGTCTTCATCTGTCAGCTGCTAAGAGTGAGAGCAGCTATGGTTCCACTGCACCAAACTGCATCTGATAATATCTTCTAATTTCACATTGAGAAAAAAGATACAAATCTGTTTATGAGTCTGAAACAATGCGCTCTCTTCTGAAATGATGTGTCTGGTCTGAGCTGAGAGGAACAGGCAGCATAGTGAAACTCCTATTTGGTTCTTCAAACGCAGCCGCCGCTGTTCAGCCACAGTAGGTGCCGGCGGCATTTGCATCGGTGTCAAAGAATAACAAGGCGATCACGTGACCTGAATGGAAAATAAAGGTGGTTTTCACTAGCATCTGTGTCCCAGAGAGTGTTTGCTTCATCCTTCCGCTGTTTCTAACAAGTGGGGCTATTTTCAGGGTCGGGTTTGCCTTTTTATAGACGAGCAGACACCGGAGTGTGAAAGAAATGTTCTCTCTAAACAACGTCAGCGACCACAACTGTGCTTGAAGTGGGACAGCGGGCCGGAAGAGTCTTTTCATACAGGCGAGCAAAAAAAGTGTTGACAACAGTGTGTGTTTATGCGAGTATGTGTGTGTGCGTGGGTGTCCTCTTCCCCGGCCCACCCCAGTACCTGGCCACAGTGTTGGTTGTTTCTCTCAGCGTTGACACACACACACGCACGCACACACACACATACTGAAACCCTCAAAAGCAAACAGCTTGACGAGGATTTCCTCATTCTTTGTTGCTGTATTGAAACTATGAATATAATACAGTCATCATTGCCTCAGAGGGTCTGTTTACACTGATTATAGCCTCTATATAGTACTCTTTATGAATGCTTTTCAGTCAGTGAGCACTAATGAGTCACTATGCCTGCCAGAACCGTGAGCAGCTTGAGCAATCAAAAACATACATTTAGGCCAGGCTTTGTGTTAACATTTTTTCGTCCATTTCTAATTACAGCTATGGTATCCGAGCTCTGTAATGATACCTTAGACTATAATACAGCCTCACTGACAATGTATAAAACATGTCAATGGTATACGGACTTGCAACTCTGCTTATGACTCTATGGCCCAGAGGTTTCCTCAATAAAATGAGATTACAGTTCTGCAGTAGCTGTTATCCAGCAGTTTTGTGGATTATACTACCTACTTGATTTAAAGGTACAGTGTTTAAAGACAATCAAACAATCACGTTATAATGCAAAAAAAACATACAAGGATCCAAAGTTGTCTTAATTTACTGACTTTCTGCTGTTCTGAGGGCTGTGGCTCAGGGGTAGAGCCAGCTCTTGTTATTGGAAGGTTGCTGGTTCGATTCCTGGTCTGCATGCTGAAGTGTCCTTGGGCAAGATACTGAATACCAAACTGCTCCCGATGTGCTGGTCGGCACCTTGCATGGCAGCCAACACCATCAGTGTATGAATGTATGTATGAATTACTGTAAGTCGCTTTGCACAAAAAGCGTCTGCTAAATGCTGTCAATGAAAATGTGGGCATTATGGAAAATAATTAATAATTAGTGATCCTAAATATTTAAAGAGCTTTTATACCTAAGAAAAAATTAAATGGAATAAGCTAATTTGTAATGTTGTTTACCTTTTTTCACTAGAAACACCTGGTGAGCCAAGCAAAATTTATGGCGGGCTGAATTTGGCCCACAGGTCCCGCTTTCGGCAGCCCTGCACTAGAATAACCTCTATCTTTGTAGCTTCTAGCGGCCATTTTCTGGTTAACTGAGGTAGCCGCGCAGCTAATGGCGCAGGCTTGGCTGCAGCTTCTAGCTGCCATTAGCTAGGGGGCTGAGTTAGCTGTGCAGCTAATGGCTTTATTAGCTGACAACGCTGTGTGCAATAGCACTGGCCTCAGCAGAATTCAGAAGGTGTACAGTTGTATTTTCTGCTTAATAAGGACATAGGAGTGATAATATTTCCTTTCTTGACCTGTTATGAGTTTATTTTGTTTATTTGTTTGACTAAAAAAGCTACAGTCCAACATTACGGGATGGGTGAAGGCTAGCTGGTTAGCACGCTTACTTCAGTAGACATCTCTGCACCACAATACAGAAACAACATTTACACACAGTCTGTTGATGAACGTTTTAAAAAGAAAATGAAGGGCCTTTCTTACACATTGCAACATCAATTTTTTATTTTTAGAAATATGCTGTGTTCAAAGTGTTTCTTCAAAAGCATGGTAAATCTCAAAATAGATCTTGATAGCTTGTGATTCATGGCCTCTTTGACTGTAACACTTGTGAGTTAATTACGCCTCTTTGAGGAGACATTGGCCCCACTTGTGTGGTCCACACTGTACTTGTGGTTTACTTGGCAGCGAACGAGAGAACACAACGAGTCATCTTTTAATTAGAGCCGTGTTTATGCTCAGGGAAATGACTTAGACATGCAAAGTGGAGGACGAGAAGCCTCTGCATGGCTATCTCTTTCTTTCTCTGTGCAAGTACACTATATGAAATGGATATGCTATATATGGCCAAAGTTTGTTCAACCCCAACAATGGTCCAGTTACCCATAATGCACCTGTCATCATATAATCAGGCATCTCCAAATACGGTCCTGCTAGGGTGTCTCTCAGAGCCTCATCCAAAAACACAATCACTTATCTCCCATCTTTATCTGGCCATAAATACATCTGCTGATAATCTAAATGTCACATCTTATTAGCGAAGCATGCTATCCCACAGCCATTAGAAGCTGATCAATGAAAACAAGATACCAGTGTTTTGATCTAATGGATATCACAGGTTATCACGAGGAGGAGGTGGGTCTTGCAAATGGAGGGATCCCTAAACCAGCTGAGACGATGTGTGAGGAGAAATCTGTGGGCGTTGGAGCATCGCTGAACCCACCTTCAGCAAAGTATTGTTCGGATGCCAGAAAAGTTGTTTACAAAAAGATACTACTTCACTGAAGCTGCAGCCAACAGCCAACAGCTAAGGACTTTGGCACTGCAGAATAAACGGGAAGCGTTGTTTTGCAGACGGAGAGCAAACATGCTCTGTCAACTCTCTCTGGATACACAGGGATAAAATAACAGTATTCCAGCCGGATGCGTGAAAGTGATACCGAAGCTGATATTTCACCTGTGTCCACTGTGAAAAGTCAATAGCTCACAATGTAATTCTGAGGCTGAACTCTTCTTCAAACTCTCCAGCAATACATTCTTCAGATTCCAACATGAAAGCCATCTATAAACACTGGGGCCAGGGACACATGATAAACACAGAGAGAGGTATTCCTGGGTTTTTCAGGTTGCTACACGAATGACAGGGCAGAGCACCGGTAGGTGTGTGTGGATGTGTATTCGTGCGCTCGCGGGTGTGCGGGTGAACCGGGGGGGCATCGTGTGAGGTGGGGTGTGAAAGTCAGGTCGCCGGGGGATTGACTTCTCTGCATCAACAGCGCTCGGAGGCTCTGTCACTCAGCAGGTACACCTCATCGCTGGGGAACGCGCTCTTGCTGCAGAATAAACACACCTCACATCTTCTGCTCTCACTCACAAGGAAGCCGTGCCAGGCGTACAACGTCAAAAAAACATTTCACATGGCATGTTGACGGCTGAGGTAAACTACAGCTGACGGAGGGTAAGACCTGGAGAAATAGTACTACGTGGTGACTGCAGTGAGTGTGCACTTGTGAAAAGTCTTTCAGTGTCAGTGGCAATAAAGAGGTGGGAAATGTTTATGATAATTACCATTGGGCGGCAGGTAGGTGAAGCGCTGGCACTGGCTCCTCTTCCTCTTGCCGTTGCAGACGTAGAAGTTGACCGGCACCGGGCTGGATATTCTCTGGTTCCTGTAGGGCGGGATCTCCACAACAAGAGAACTCTAAAATACAAATGAGATACAATAAGATACCTTGTGATAACACCACCCCACAATCATATCCATCTTGTCTCCTCTCTGTAGTTCTAATGATCCATTTAGATTGTTCTGGTTTGCGTTGAAGAGTTTTGGAGATGTGTGCCTTCTCTCAAATGTGATGGAGCTAGTTGGCGCTCAACTTGCAGTGCTCAGAGCGCCAAAGAAATCCATTTGAAAAACTCTTTACACGATTACTCAAGATCAACCACAAACCTTTTTGTGAGCAATTTCACGTAGGAACTGTTTTCTTTCTGCCAAACTACAGACCGCTAATGGCTTGCTAACAACAAAAGTCACTCCCGGGTAGACTGGCGGTTGTTTTTCAGAAATGTGACATCAGCACAGTTGTTTATTTCCATATTCATCTTTTAGCCTTAACTGCAATGTTTACAGATATATTGTAAAGAACGGTGGTCCGACCTATCTGATGTTACTGCTGTGCTTATCACGTGTACTGTGCTGCTTTGCTAGCGTCTTTGATATCTATAGGCTACAATAGCTGTATTTCAGACTAACTGCTAGCTTTGGGTAAAGTTGAGCTGTTATTTTCTTTAGTCTGTGGCCAAGCAGCTATAATATGTCTCCAACCCGACATCAGTGAACGTGTTATTAATGAGACATGAGAGCATGGCTTTATACACGGCGGTCATGTGACGGCACTGAAGTAAGCCTGCATCTACTCATGGGCAAGAGGCTAGCTAACAAAGCTAGCTGACGGTACAGTTCAATCAAGAAGGATGCCATTAATGGATACATCCCCTCCATAGATTATCTTGAGTGGGTCATGATTCCTGGAAAAAGGCATTGCTGTTAAAGCTGCTGTAAGCGTCATTTTAAGCTAACTTTCGGTCCATTTTGAGGTTAGCAATCCCCTCCCTCCTCTCCATGTCACCACATTAGCACAGCTCTTGCAAACACTCTATGATAGGAAGTATTGTTGGAATAATTTAACACTCATTTTAGTAAATATATCACACTTACAGCGGCTTTAAGCTTTTCCAATATGTCTTGTTGGCGCCTTGAGCGCCATAAGCAGAATGCAATCTAGTTCCTTTATATATGAGAGAAAGGCTGACATCGCTATGACGGACATCTCCAAAACTGACCTCAAAGCATTCTAGATGGACACAGGGCAATACAGGGAAGAGATACGTATGAAAATATGTGTTTTTAGATTTTCGGGCAAACTCCTCTGATTTCATGTCACTCTGCAAGCGTGAGTGTATATTGTCTGACTTCCCGTAGCAAATTAATCAACAGCTGTGTTTATTTTGCAGCTGGCCTTAGGGTTCAGTCTCCAAGAGGCTGGAATGGGAGCCGGTCTAAATTAGCTGGTCTGGACTGTGTAGATGCAGGAGTAAGAACCCAGGAGGTTGGTCCAGTGCCCGTGTTTGTCTCTGAGGAAACCCCAGGGCTTTAGCCTTGTCCCCGTACGGAGAGAGCGGAGAGAGGTAGGCTGCTTATTATGTTTGCACAGCCATACCTCCCTGTGGAGAGGCTAGCCTGTCCCCTTCCCCCCTCAGGCCAGAGCTCGGCAAGTCTGGACGGATGTGAACCTTTCGACTGCTTTCTTTCTGACAAGGGAACACGGGGAGAATTTGTCTGAGCGTTTGTGTCTAATTCCTGGGATGGCTGTCACTCTCGCTGGGGGCCAGGGTGGGGACCTTTTTTGACAGGAAGCAGGTTTTGCTGGCCATCTCTGTGGATGGAGGGAACTGTGGATGGAGGGAACTGTGGATGGAGGGAAC
>OMLP01019183.1:0-13484 GCA_900302685.1 Spondyliosoma cantharus
AAGAGTGCTGTTTGGAGTTATTTCTCTGTTTCAGACAGAGAAACTGCTACCTGTGATGTATGCAGGAAAGCAATACGTTTCTGTGGTAACACTACTAACTTGCATAAGCATTTAAAAGCAGCACACCCAAAAGCTAATGCTTCAAGTAATCGGTATTGGTATCGACAATACTGACCCTGTAATTACTATCCGATCGATACCGAAATTTAAGGAATTGCCCACCCCTGCTCCAGGTACTGAGCGAGTGTAGACCCACCTTCATGACGTCAGGACTTTGCACTAATTGGATTTTATCTACGCTGACGTATATGATGTGTGTTTCGATGAATTTCCATATCCATAAGCGCCTGTGCCGCTTTTCTACTCAAATATCACATCCTTTCAGATAAGTAGCAGCCGTATGGCCGCACCTATGGGATAGTCAACATGAATAAACCTATAAAATCCTTCATGTAACGCAACAACACTGAAAGATCAGAATCAGAATCCTTTTATTGTCATTGCACAATGTACAACGAAATTTAAGCAGCATCCGGTTATTCACACAACATAAATAGAGTAAGAAGAACAAGTAAAAAGTACAAGGCATTAGTGTAATGTAAGTATATTAAAAATAATAATATGTACAGTGTTACAATTATGTGATGATGATGTCGTCAATAACTTGCTCAGTTCTGTCATCTTACTTGTGGTGATGATAGAGAAGCGGTTAACTGCTGTGTCTTGCAGACAACACAGGTTCAACTCCAGTGTTATCTGTACTATCCACTCTTATTGGCCCTTTCTGTTCCCGTCAGGTACAGAGTGTCCATCTTCATAGCAGCGTTTGTATCCCCGCCCCTGCAGTCGCCAGCAGATCTCGCTGTTGCAGGCGGTCAGCTGGAGTTCAACTTGAACGCGCCTACTAACAGCAGCAGAGCACCTGTGCTAAATCAATTCTCACATGCCAAACTATCCGCTCACATTATGGTAATCCATAGCATGGTACCATAGTGTGATTTCACAAAGTCACAGAATAAAAGGCGGAACTACTGACGAGGCATTTTCAGGAGCAGTGTTTTCTGTGGGAGAGAGGAGCTTCTGTTGGTGTGGACTTTGACTTCTTTAACTTTCAAGAACTTTTACATGCATAAGAACCAATATAACACACTGAAGAGAAGGGGGAAAAAACCTACAAAAGCAGACTAAGTCTCCTTTAACTTTTAGTTAAGGGTGAATGTTATGATGATTTTAGATTGTGAGCTGTACCATGTCCAAACTTCAATACCCTAATTAATTAGCAGATCTTCGCTGCGTGAACAAACCATTAGAGTGATGTAGCCAACTAGTGTGATCACTACAACTTGAGTTGTAGCTAGCTCCATAGGCTATTTCAGGTCTGGTTATATTTTACAGGGCATTTCAAAAGTGAGAAAAATAGATTCCAATTGAGGTCATGATTGTCATTAAATGGATCCTAATATTTTGGCCATATCACCCACCCCTAGTTTTAGTGAATATCAACAAAACAGCTGTGACTTAAACCAAATTGTAACGTTTCCTGGGAGAATGAAGTGGTGGTGACAGCTGTCAGTAGTCACTCTGTGCTGAACGATAGGCCTAATTGTTGGACTGCAGACGAAAGGTGGTGTGAGTTTACTCAGTTTTACTCTCGAGTTAAGCGGGAAGAACAACTGTGAGTTCTCTGCGTGCCCCTCCCCCTTTGACTTTCCAGCTGCTGTTTAACTAAAGAGGTAAAGGACCTTGGACTGTCAGAACCCCTCAGCAGGGCCAGGATCTGAGCTGTAGACCAGCTAATTCACTGCTCAGCACTGTGTGGTTTTGCTTTTGTAAACTCTTGTGGATTCAGAGCAGCTTGTATAAGACACCACCTGCTGAGCCATCTGAGTCCCAGTAGAGTTTACTGCAACACCCTTGGCTATGTGTTAATCATCTGAGTGTTTTATCTCATCGAATAAAAACAAAATGTTTAGTCATTGTAGTGAGCCATGCATGAGATGTGAGCAGGCTTTAATGCTGCTCTAGACTGGTCGCCAGTCCGTGCGGTAGCTCCATGTGCATGTTTGCATGGTAGTGTGTGGTTGGAAGGCCTTATCAGTGGACTCCACGGCGGATCCTCCACCTCTCACCCATGTAATCAGTCACATATAAAAACCAACAATGCTTTGCTCAGACAGGTTGGCCTAGCCTGCTTCTCTGCTACCTTTTCTGTTATCAATAATGAGTTTTTACAAGCCACAATACTCCTTCACTCTCTCCTTCAATGTATGCTGTGTCCAGACACTCCAGTTGTATCATTCACTCACCTCATGTATTATACTGCTGCACTGTGTGGAGTGTTTTACATCTATGATGCAATAGCTTCGTCCCAATTCTGAGGCTGGATCATCCAAAGGACAAGGTCTGCGAAGGTGTGTGTGAGGAGAAGGGAGCTGAAGTCTGAGCTGAGCCTGCAAGTTCTCACCCAATGATACAGTTAAGCCAGTTTAGCACAAATATTTGCAAGTTTGTCACCAGGAAGTTGCCCAAAAATGGCCAACAAAGTGTAAATACCACTGGGAAACTGGGTTCCCAGATTCGATGGTACCATAGTTTATAATGTGAGTTGTAATATTTCACTTACACAATACATGATGGACAGCTAACGAATAGTGTACCAGCTTAATGATCCATACAGACTAATCATCATAGATTAAAGGGACACTAGTGTTTTAAATACAGTGTTTTTAAAGGGGAACTTTGTTGTTTTGGAGAAGAAATTCAAACTAGCTTCCAATATATACATCATGCAATGCCTTTTTATCGGTCCATGTAGCTGACAGGAAAAGAGAGAGGAGGCATGACGTACAGCATGCAACTTCTCTTTGCCTTGCACTAACATTCTGTAACTCAGTAAAGGAACATTCAGCCTGTGTTGATAGGTCTCAACAGCGTCTCTGTGCTTAATCAAACCCTCAAAGAACATTGAACCCACAGGAAAATACACACTCTTACATGCCTTCTAATGCTCAGGCTCATTCCCGTTCTGCTGCAACAGATCGTTACTATCAAGTGCTAAGTGTTTGTGTAAGTGCGTAGAAACGGGCACGGTGGGTTTTAGATGTGCTTTATCTTCCCAGTCGAACGCCCACCCAGCTCTCATCCTGCAGCCCACTCACCAACACATCCTGCTCTGCTATTCAATGGATGCTCACATTAGTGTATGGTGTAACGCTGCGTCTCCCCTCCTTTTCATCTTAAGTTCCTGTGAGCATCTCGTGTGCCCCATTTCCACGCCTTTCACCGGGATGCCACGTTAGTTGCGGTCAGTTGGTTGTCATAGTAACTCAACAAAAAGACGGGTGCAGTGAAATGATGTAAATTAATGCAACTTATTTCTCTTCGCAGACTTTAAAAATGGCATTGCTCAGTGAAACGCTCCCAGCGCTGATAATAATTTTACATATGGATGCAGTTAGAGAGGTCCCGGCCCGTTTCCCTTACTTTGTTTATGTCATTAATCCTGAGTCTATTAAAACCCGCTCTGCTTTCTGTCACCCAGCCATTGATCCTTGAAAATACTGCGAGTGTTAGAGCCCCCTCCTCCTGCTCACCCTGCTTTCAGCTGCTCAAAGAGGAAAAGCCCCATTAACGGTGTTGTTTTAGGTGTCCTCATGTGAAACCCTCCTGATGTTGGTTTTGCAGTCACTGGAATAAATGGGTTGCAGCAGAGCAGAGTAAGGACTAGTGCATCAGTTTGAAGAGCCCGCAACTTCAAAGTAGTCAAAAAATAGTATCTTAAAAGGGCACTCAACATATTTTACAAATCAAGATCAGTCTACAAGTTAAGATGTTGATTTTGGTCTCAGACTTAACAAATGTTTTTATTTTTTCAAAGCATTTTTTATCAGTTAGAGGCATGAGCAAATACATAACACTGGATTGACAGGTCACCATTTATCGTATTTTCTGTCCCCATCCACCCTACCTATCCCCCGCGTAACAACAACACACATTACATAAAAAAAATGTAAAATGGAACAAATAAATACAATAAAATGACTAAACAGTGATAACCAATATCACTTAAAGCGGCACTGTGTCGTTTAGGTGAAACTTAACAAACATAACAGAAAGCCTGAGTTACAAATTGGATATATCAGGGACGCTCTAACATAATGTATTTACTGTATCTGCTGTTGCTTCACTTTTCTCTTTTGAAACTGTCTCTTGTGAGTTCCTTTTAGTTCATGAATCATGGCTCCAGGGTGCAACTGTGACTGCTGCCAAAGATCTGTCATTTTTTTAACAAACACAACTGGGTGTGTAGACCGTTGCCTTCGAACAAATGTCAGCCTTTTTTTTTCTTCATTTTCTGTAATAATAATCATAATGGAGGTTGATTTGTTTATTTGAGTTTGTTAAGCACTTTTTAAAAAGTTGAGGTTGTTGCAATTTTCTGTTGTGATTTAGATGGGAGAAAAGATTTATCTTTTTTTTTTTGTATCACCCAAAAAAGAACGTTCAGGTACCAGAAATGTTACCGGAAAGGACAAATTAGTATTGTTACTCCTCTTAAATCCAATATTAAAATCCCTTGAGAACTCCTCAGCTCAGTGGTCGTCCTCCTCCTGCTCAACGTGCTTGCTTCCTCCCACAGGATACACTGAAGCCGACGTTCACGGTAGCTGGCCTACCAGGCACTACCAGCAGCGCCCAGTCCACGGTGCCCACCACCTCCACCACCATGCAGGTGAGCAGCGGACCTTCGTTTCCCATCACCAACTACCTGGCTCCCGTCTCGGCCGGTGGCAACATCAGCGCCAATGGCACCGTCCTCAAGACCGCCGGCGGCTCCACAGGGGTCATGCAGCTGCCCAGCGGCTTCACCTTCATGCCCGGTATGTAGGAGAGCAGCTCTGGTGCACCTCTTCATTCTTATCTTCATGGTTTGTTTGTCCCAACCTCACCCTTTAGAGTGAAAATGGCCTTCATGTTTGCTCGTGTGTCGAGCTTATTAGCTGATTAGAATTTGAATGGCGCCTCGCCGTGATCGCCGTGTCTTCTCAAAGTGGTCGTGCCTCTCTGTCTTTGAGCTGTTTACATCACACAACAGCCCCTTATAGCCGGTCAACAACACTCGGCGCCCTCGGGTGCTACAAAGCCCCCAGCATGCAGGGAAGCCACATCTACTGGCAAGCGGCCCTGCCTTTGATTGTCACTCAGGGACAGGAATAATTAGGCGAGAGGGACACAATAGACCTGGCAATGAGGGCTGACGAACACGGCCCATAATTAGTCATGAATATTCAATGAAGGATCGGTGGCTTGTGCTAAAATTATAATTGAGGCGGACTGGGCTTAGTGACAGAGTGGTCCTGAACTAGACATGACCCTTCATTAAGGGGGGACTTCACAGACACACTCTGAAACACAAGGGAACTCTACCGCGCCAACTCAGGGAGGACTTTGGGGCAGCAGGTTCTGATTTGGGGATCCCTGAAGAGTTTCCAAATTGGCCTTCCCCAGTAATTATTCATTACTCTTCCGTTTCATGGTGGATGTGATGGGAAATACTCCGGGACGTCTGCGGGTCTCCGAGTGGGGCCTGGGGGACTCTAAGAGGTCACGACTCCCCCAAAGACGTGAGGAATATTTGAATTTTGCGATAACTTTAATTTTCAATCTCATCTGTCAGGCTATTTCATTGAAAATATTGTAATATTTGATTTTGTCGCCCAGTCCTAGAATGTATTAAGTGCTTTGAGGAGATTTGTTAATATCAAGATATATTAAGCTGTAAAATATTGCATTATTGTTTTAAGGCAATGTCGCCAGGCCCTACTCATCTGTACAAGATTTCTCATTGCTCTGGAGCATTTATTTGGACTGTGATGACATGGACAATTTGAAAGGCAGCTCGACACTTAAATGCTGACCGGTGCAATCTTTTCTACAGTGTATGCTGTTATTATCGAGACAAGAGTCTGTGTTGCACCTGTGAGGGCCTCAGCGCTCGTCAGTGTTGTACTTAGCTCACTGTTGCAGTGTTTGTCTGCAGCAGCTGAACAGACAGACGCACAGTGTATACTAATGGGTCCTGTATGTCATTTTGACTGACAGCTGAAGGACAGCCCAGCAGTGTCTCTGTCCAGCCACCCTGTTTTTCTCTTTCCCTATCTTCCTCTTCCTTCTACTTCTTTCTACAACCTTCTCTCTCTCACCCTCCCTCTCTCCCCACCCCCTCCCTCCCTCTCTCCTGCCCGCTCACTCCTGCTCTCCTCATCACCACCTGTCTGGCACATAGCAGCAGTGCCAGGTGGAATAACACACCCTCCCACACGAAAACCTCCTCAGTTGACAGCTTGACTGGGCCTGCCCACCCTCCTGCAGCAACTGTCTATGGAGCATATGACCAAATGTGAGGGTGTGACTCCACAGTCACGTTCTATAATCTAGACGTTCTAGATATTTCTTGAAAGAAAAAAGAAGAAGAAAATTGAAAACTCATGCCACATACACGATGAAACAAAATGACACCCATCGACACGGTTAGAATTAGCACATTACATGTCACATAACACATTCACTGATTCACTGATTAATTCTTACCTCTCTTAGCATTTCTTGCACACAGGTTTGAGTCGACTAAAATGTCAACGTGCTATCCAACCACTTAATCACTATTTGATATAGTCATACAGTATGTGTCACTTGACTTCGCAATCATGTAACCTTTGCAAGTGTTATTGAACATTTGCTTTAATTTCACAGGCTTTTTATTAAGTATTAAACTTAAACTAACGATGCCCCTCCAGCTTAAGCTACCCTCTCAGGTTTTTGACAACTAAAAGTGCGATGAAGCAATGTTTTCACATGCAGAGGAAGAACACATGGAGGAATGTGGAAATAAACAATGCACAAATTGATTTTCTTTTTTAGGAAGACAAACTCTACAGACCTCAATGTTGCACATTAGACATGGGACAATATGAAAATTTCATGTCACCAGTACCCTGTCCAACATAATATCATTCACAATATTACTGCACTCTGTAGTCAGTCAGGTGAGGATATTCTCGATTATCAGAATTCACAGTTATCCCGATAATGAGAAGTGACCTCGATCAACGTATTGAGTGTTTTTAATCATTATCTGCGGAAAAAAACAACTTTTATCTGTCCATTGTATAGCTATAAGAAACACAGTGTACAGGACAGAACTCCACTCAAACATTGAAATCAGTCATTGTTGCTTGTTTTGGCCAATCATCTAGAACTAGAACTAGACTAGATTATATTAATTATGTTACACTTTACATTCTGTCAATAACAAATGTTAGAAATGGCAATCACGAT
Organism: Spondyliosoma cantharus; assembly: GCA_900302685.1. Lineage (NCBI taxonomy): Eukaryota > Metazoa > Chordata > Actinopteri > Spariformes > Sparidae > Spondyliosoma > Spondyliosoma cantharus. Next base: position 7,339 of record OMLP01019183.1, read on the forward strand.
CCACCATATTCATTGCGACCTAGCTAGACTTGAAATGGCCTATAATGTTTCTCTGTTTGTGCCTAAAGTAAAGTGTAAGTAATTTGAAACAGTGTGATGGAATTTGTCCAATAAGTGTTGCCATGTAGTTGGCACAGCTCTTGGTTTGTTTGCAAACAAAGATAAGAAGACATCAAATATTCAGATCTCTGTGATTCACCTGAAAAGTAGACTGTGGACTCCTTCAAGATCGATCCAGATCTAAAATCATCAGATTGCCCACCCCTAGTGGATCTTTTCTAGAACTGTGCTGAGGCTGACATTTAACGCACACTATGCAGGATGTGTCGTTACTGTTTGTAGTGAATTCAAAAGTGAAACAAAGCGTCAAGAACTGACACTTTAGGTCGGTGAGCCGTCACCTTTCCCCCGGAATTGTCAACATCCAGAATCTTCCCAAGCACAGAAAAATCCAGGCAGAGGACAGGGTCTCTGCAGATCCTGACACTGCCGCACACTTTTAGTGGGTCATAAGTGATTATTGAGAGAGAGAATTTTTTTGCATGGTATACATTGAAGTTAGTCGCACCTTTTCAAACTGTACTATCCTTCTGCATTCAGTCTTATCCCCCTCTGTGTGTCTCTGTGCCCCTCCAGCAGGCACTCCTCTCCCCCCTGGCACCCCCACCATTCCTCTGAGCCAGCTGCAGCAGCACTCCCTGGCCCTCCAGGGGCAGCATGGTCAGGCCCTGGCCACCGCCCCGCAGCCTCAGCAGGGACAGCAGGCTGTCTTCCGCTTCCCTGCTGCTGTCTCCCTCACAGGTGACCTGCTCTGCATGCTGCCACCACTCCGCCTGCTTCTACTAATCATACTCATATCAGCACGGAGCTGCTGCTGATAGCCCTGCTAATGCTACGTCTCCTGCTATGACTAATAATCATGCACCTAATGCTGAGATTACTAATGCTACTTGGGCGACGACTTCTTCTCCCTCAGCTAATATTACTGCCAATGCTTCTACTGCCAGTGCTGCCATATGCCACCCCCACTGCTGCTCTCCCCGTACTCCTACTGCAGCTCCCGCTGCTCCTTGTGTGGGGTGTTTGATGACTTACTGGAGTGGCTGTTTGCCCTTTCTGTGTCTCCAGGAGCGGGGGTTCCCCAGCAGCTCCAGGCTATCCAGGTCCACCCCAACACGCAGTCCACCTCCAACAGTGACAGCAGCCCAGAGATCTCCCACACCTCCTCAAACTCTACTGGTAAGTCAGAACCAATCTGTTGTCTTGTCTGCTTATGGTTCAGATTTCACCCCCCTGGATGAGAATTTGGATGTTTTCTTAGAGAAGTTCCATTTAAAAGTTTGATGTACAGCATCCTAATCCTCTTTGAAATTGGATTTTTTTTTCTTCCTGTTTTACAATTTGCTAGTTTCACGAGTTGTGTTTTTGTGCCATTGCATACGGCACAAGTTGCATTTGAAGATGGGCATGAAGCGCCACCTGCTGGCCAACAAATGTGCACACCTCTTGCCCTCGACATGACATGTGCTTTTTCCCTCCCTCCCGCTCTCCTTCCAGCAACGGTGAGTCTCCCAGCAACCATCGTCACCTCGTCAGTGCCAACATCTGTGGCGGGTCACATGATGTACCCCAGCCCCCACACAGTGATGTACGCCTCCACGCCATCCCTGGACGGGGGGCTAGCTGTGCTCAACGCCTTCTCCCAGGGCACCTCGGCCATGCAGGTGTCCCACGCACAGGGCCAAGACACAGGTGAGACACACAGACCGGTTACTGGGTGTCAAATGAACATAACTCTGGAGAATATGCAGATGGACCATCATGTGTTTTCCCCACCCTCAGGTGCTGTCCCTCAGGTGTTCCTCACAGCACCTCCAGGCACAGTGCAGATCCCCGTCTCAGCGGTGCAGCTACACCCAGTACGGCAAGATCTGCATTTTACAAGTGAAACTCTCATATTCCCTATGCAACCAGCATGCCACGTGACCGCTGCACTAATGCATCCTAACAGAGCACTGGCACACAGAGGCCACAGGGTTGTCTCCCCGCACCTCTTTGTATGAATGAAGACAATCGGCTGGCAGTTTGTTTTATCTGTGATTTGCACCAAAATACACACCCAGTAGATATAACAAAACACGGCTGTAGAAGTGCATGGAAAAGAAAAACTTGAATGTGTTTAATTTACATTATAAAAGACCAGATCCATGAAACTTGTTGGGAATATATTATAAATATGTAGATATTTAGATTTTACAACTGGAAAAATCCTTAAAAACTTGGTTATTTTTGTCTTATAATAGGCTTTGTTTCTCTACAGAAGATGATTTCATAGAGTTAATATATTAAAGGATAAGTTCACCCAAATATTGTGTCACTTTCTCTTCACCCTCATGCTGATGGAAAGGTGAATTTTCGTAACGCACAAAACATTTCTGGAGCTTCACAGTAAAACATTGTTGCAGCATTCTCCTAAACAACTGAAGTAGATGGGGACTTGTTTTAAATAGACGTTACACCCTCAACGTACAGTTGGGTTGAGCTAACGCTTTTAGCTTTGCAGCTCAGTGAATCATTTGACTTTAAGAAAGGGTTTAAATAAAGTCTGTTTAAATCAATTTGAGATCTCTGGGCTTCCAGAGACATGAGTTACATGTCGTACGGATAAGGCGTTAAGGCTTTTGTTTCCCCAGTTTTTTAATGATTTAAAACGTCCCATATACTTAGTATTTTTACTGTCTAGCTCCAGAAATGTTTGTAGACTACAAACCTTCCATGGACTTTCCATTAGCAGGATAGATAATGGCAGATTTTTCATTTTTGGGTGAACTTTAGATATTATAGAAAACACCAGCTTCTGTTGCAGCTTCACACCACTCCAAGATAAACAGCATGTAGCGTAGCAGGATTTCCATATGTGCCGGGTGTTGTGTGATGTGATGACATGTGATTGGCTGTCTGTGCTGCCTCCTGATGTTGCTGTGTTGTGCTCCAGATGGTGATTGGCCAGCAGTCGAGCGGCAGCAGCAGTAACCTGACGGAGCTCCAGGTGGTGAACCTGGACACAGCACAGAACTCGAAGAACGACTGACAGACGGCTGGAGCTGTGTAACGCGGCAGACCCAGGGACACGGACGGACGGACGGACGGACAGACAAGACTGACCGACATCTCTATTTATTGATGCCTTCCTACAGAGTTTCACATCACACTTCTGAATGTGACTTTAAAGTACATATATACACACACAATCAAGGGCATAAGTGTGGCTGACCCTTATACAGTATGTTTTGGTATATAAATATATATATATATTCGCAGATGCATAGGAAATATATCACTACATCCATCATGGGAAGCTATTTTCTATGCTGTTAGATGGTGTTATTTTTTTTGTGTGCGTGTTTTTTTTTTTTTTTGTTGAAAATGTGTAATTACCTTCTCACACACACACACTGCAAGGTGCCACAGCTTCACACCAGCCAAAGAGACATTTGTTTGTCTGAATGTTCCAGTGTGAGCAACTTGTGCACAAGCGTGTGCGTCCGTGTGTGCACGCATATCTGGGGTTTGTAAATGGGCGGGGAGACACTTATTGACTTAAAAAAAAGAAAAAAAGGAGAAAAAAAGAAGACATTTGGAAATGTACATAGATTTTTTTTTTTTTTCTAAATTGACAACTTGTATTTTTAGCCTGGTTTAGTTTGTGCAACGGCATGTAGTTGTTTTTTACGTAGTGGTTTTGTATGTACATGAAAATGATTTGCATAAAAGATTTACATGTCTATGTAAATTAATTTAATATACCATCATCTGTTGATATACTGTCATGCTGTTGGGAGTTTTCACTACAAGATGGAGAAAGAACGCTGGATGTTTTTCTACATTTTTCTTGATGGACCGAGCAGCTGGGTCACAACATGTAAAACAGACGATATTTATGTTTTACTGTTCACATATTCTTACTTCAGTGAAACAGCTGATGTTCTGATCATTTGGTTTCATCTTCAGTTTTCTATGTGAGGTTTCCTCATGAAGGCCTGAACTGGCACTTTCATGAGTGTAGTTGTTGAAACTATGACAATCTGATGGAAATTATCGTAATTTATCTCAGATTTTTAGCATAATGCTGCCTATATTTTCATACGGTCGCACACAGAAATATGAGTTAAATTCTGACGCATTACAACGCAGCTGTCATACACAGTTAATATCCTTAAAGTATTTGAATTCTTTGCTCATTTTTTTTTTTTAAAAATGGCACAATATTTGACTTGAATTCTGTGGGAAAAACAGTTTCATGACATCAGATAATTGAATGAACTTCATGTCGTCCAGTTTATTTTTTAAAAGTGACCCACTGTAATCCTGTCACTCTGATTTGCCTCCACTAGACTGCAGAACTTGAAGTACGTGATGCTAAGGGCATTGACACAATTCTCCTGTTTAAGAGACACTGTACAGAATTGGTAACTCCACTTCAATACTGCAATCAAAGCTTTAGTGTTTCCTTGTATGAAAGCACTTGATGTTATTCAGTGCAGCTTCAGTGCTGTAGTAATAAGACAGTAATGAGTATGAATATTTTTGTAAGAACAAGGGTCTCTTAATTTTGAGAAGTGACTTCAGGTGCTTTGAAATATTAATATACTGCTTGTAATGAGAACTGTAAGACCCTAGCTGACTGCAATCTCAGTGTGTACCTCAGCAATCATTAAGAATGAGAGTTATTAGACTGAGGGCCTTCTTTCTGCACCATAGTGCCTGATTTCTCATTCACTGCAAGGCAAGGGAAATGTAGGATTTTTTTTTTTTTTTTTATTACCAGACCACATCACATGACTCTGGAGCTCGTCATTGAAATCCTCCGCTGTCCCCAGAGTGAGATTTTTGACTCGTTTCTACAGAATTAGCCGGATGACCGAGCGTGGCTGGCTGGAAGCCATACAAAAAGTTTGACAGAGGATAGAGTGCTCGACTGCTGTTCAGTTATTCACTGGTGAGGGAGCTCGTTTTCACGCTCGATGTACATGTCATGTCATCCTGCAGAGGAGACATTTACACGCAACATTTACTTTCCCCCATGTTATCTGGTTGATATTATTTTTAAAGGGGATATTTGAACAGAATTTGTGGTTTTCACCTCGTCATTGATAGAAATGGTTATTTTGTGTATTTTTCTTTTGTTGTACAGACATTTTGTAATAAAAACAAGATGAAACACAATCAGCTGTTAAAAGAATGACCACATCTCCTGCTCGAGAAAGCTTTCTTTGTTTTGTTTTTTTAATCGGGACGGAGGATGTTAAACAAAACCATATTGTCCTGAATGAAGCAGTGTTGAGATGAAGACAGCTGATGGGGAATAAATGACGCCAGAGACTGCAGTGATCTTACAGTTACTCTGTCAGGCTCTGGGAGGCGGGTGGGGGTGTGAGCATGCACCTTACCTTAATGTTTTTAATTATGCATTGCACAATCACAAAATCAAACTGGCCATGAGATAGAAGCATAATGATACTTGTCCCATTTCACACCAGAGGAAAGCAGCGATGAGCATGAAGGAAATGCAGCAACATCGTACAGTGATTGGTCTAAGCTGACACGAGAAAAGAAATCAGTTGGCATCAGACATTTTCGACTATACTGAGAGTCCTGTACATCTTCACAAACCAAACAAAGTCTATGTAACACAAGAGATAGGCATAATAAGATCACAACAAACTGCAGTGAAGCAGAACCCCCTTTACACATCGATTCCAGGAGTTTTCAGAGATCCACAGTGTGAAGTAAGGCATCATATCTCCCTGTCAGTGACTTCAAACAACAAAGTGCTGACAGATAAGAAATCATCACAGATGGCTGGACTGCCTTTTTTTTCTGCCCTTTCTTTCCACAATGACAAAAAAATGTATAAGCATGCATTTACGCCAGGTAGTATATCTCTATTGCTATTGTACACATACAATATACAAATGTACAGAACGAGTTGGAAAGATAGTTGATTAAAAAATGTGCATGATTGATAATTTAAAAAGTTTAAGTTTTCCCAGTAAAATAGAAATGTTACTCCCAGTACATCCTAGATTTTCTTTTTTTTTTTTTTTTTTTTGGTTTTTTAAAAAAAAAAATTTTTGGAAAAAAAA